>JAPMOB010209132.1:0-13471 GCA_029875015.1 Lepomis gibbosus
ATGTATAGTTAATCACCTCTTCACTGAAGCTATATGATGCCTAAATGGAGTCAAACCAAGACTCCATGTGGTTCAATTCAAATGTATTGGTTTCGTACACATTTCGCCAAAACTCCCCATGACATGTTTTGTATCTTTAACACTTTTGGATCTTAACTAGAAATTGAAATAATGTTTGGTGAGTCTGAACAATGTTTCAGTGGACAGCATAAGGTTGAAGGGATTCACCAATGCACCATCATAAGATTGTAACCAACAGCTACAATCAACTGAGTGTAGCCAACGTCCTTTTATAATGTAATCTATAATGTCTCTGGTGTAGCTCAGTCACCCTGCATTTTCTTGTTTTTTTCTCCACTATTGTAATTCATAGACATAAGCCCTCTGAAGATGATACTGCCATGAAATTTTAGCTTGTAGAAGCAGTAGCGTGCACATGTGATAATAGTATTGAAGATTAATTAAATGAAATCTCAAATTCAATCATGCAATTTTTCTAAAAATCTCCAAAGATAGAATAAGGACTGAACTCATTTGTGACTGCATTACTGTACAGAGGAAGCTGGAGGTTAGTGGCAATATAAAACTCAGGGGCCATAGCAGACCCACACAAGACTGCTATTAACCTGCCATTATGTTCTCGGCCTCTCGGTGTTTGATTTAAGCAGTTACATAAGTACAGTGGTAAATTTTCCTCCTTTTTTATATGACTTTCTGAGAAACTATGGTTAAAAAGTGCAGTTGTTTCTTTCTATAATGTGTCATTCTGATGATTAATATAACTTGCATGGCTTCACAATAGCTTTCACATCGCATTTCACAGCATTGGCTCTGCCTGCCGGCACCGCACACAGAGAGGTCTGAAAGAGCCTGTAAAGAAAGAGAAGCTGAAATAGAGAGCTACTGCACTGCTACATACTGCACCTACACCTTAACTGACTAAAGAATGGACATGAATGCACTATATAACATATCTGTGAATTATTTCCACATCATCAACTACCATAATCCCTTGTGCACAAAATTAGCCAGATGGGTGTGACTTCAAGTTAGTGAATGATGTTGTTTTACCCAAAACATGTCCACCACAAAAGGTCAGATGGCAAATATCAAATAAAACAAGGAGGTACTTTATTTCAGCCATCTGTAAGCGTTGACTAGTTAGTGTGGGTTGTTAGGGGGTACAATAGACTGTATATAAAGATAGACCACATGACTGTTCCCCAAAAGTCAAGCCATGAGAAATGTAGTCACAAGTGAGTGCAATCCTTACTCTCTACATGTACTACTGTGAGGTAGGACGGTGGGATTTGACGATATCTATTGTCTGATGATAGAAAAAAACTCTATAGTTTACAATTATGTTCTATCATTTTTATCTTTGTTGTACAAATTCCACTATTTATCGGCTATTTAGGAACGGCGCTATGTACCGCGGTGTAGGGCTTTCTGTTGGAATTCGACATCTCTTGAATGTCCAACGTAAAACAAATATCCAACTTGAAACTAACTTCATTCACCACAGTCCCTTCTACAACACATACCAGTGTTGCAGAGAAGAAATTGCATTAAATATAACGGACGAGCCACAAATCATGATGCAGTAGTGCCAGTCATGATGTGTGTGTCAGTCAGGTAACTTTAAATGACATTAAATGACATACATCCTACGGACATACAGTCTACTTTCTAGTTCACTAAAACATGCTGTTGTTGTGATGCTAGTTTTAGCAGCAGGAGAAGTGTTGCTGAATTTATTAATTTATTTTCTAAATTGGGATACATATTATTTGGATATGAAATGACCTATATCGGGATATGAATTTTTTTGCCTATTACGCAGCCCTACTGCCAGACAGTCTGGATCAGTAGTAGAACATCAAGCACCACATTCTTCACTGGTGCACCTCAGGGCTATGTACTCAACCCCCTGCTGTTCAACCATTACCATTAAAAGGTAAAATGGTGAAATGGTGGGGAAACAACAACCTGTATCTCACTGTTGAGATAGGCTACCACCGTCCATCCTAACTTCTACAGATGCATTGTGGTCCTGACTGGCTGTATCACAGAGTGGCTAGGAAACTGAAGAGCATCAGAACTGAAGACATTGCAGCGCATAGTGAAAACAGCCAAGGGGTCTCCCTCCCCTTGACTCGGGACATCTACCAGAAGTGCTGTGCCCACACAGCTTCTGCCATTGTGAAGGACCCATTTCACCCGTCACACAGCCTGTTTATCCTTCAGCCACCAGGCAGGAGGTTCTGCAACATTAAAACTACCTGTGCCAGGTTCTGCAACAGTTTCTTCCCCTGAGCTGTCAGACTTTGGAATTCCTGCTGCCATCCACTGCATGAGCAACAAGCACACGTCTATGTTTTATTCACAGTCTATGGTTGGGCCCCCCTCCCCCAACACAAACAAACACACACACACACACACACACACACACACACACACACACACACACACACACACACAGGGCACATAATGTAGTACAACACATATAAGCTTCATTATATTTTGCCCAGAGACCCAGGAACTAACCTGTACTCCTACTGTAAGTAGGAACAATAACTGAAGTTTGTGCTAATTCTATTAAACACAAATGTATTTAAGAGTATACTTATAAAATAATATATACTAAATATAAAGGGTCCTTGTTCTAGATAATAATGCACAACCAACCTTTGTTTATATTTGAATTTAGTGGTGCAAATTCTCAAAAATATTTCCAATTAATTCAGTTCTCAACAGCTAATAGGCATGTAGTGAACCTAGAGGTTTTGGCCCCTGGGTGGGGCCCAGTAGCTGTCGCCCACTTTGCCTGGTAGGTAATCCATCTTTGCCCATAGATATGTAAAGTATATTGTATAGCACTAGATGATCTTCCCTTCATTGTAAAGAAGAGTGGGAGAATGTAGAATACTGGCATCCTAATTTAGAAAAATGTTTTGTGCCTGAAAACACAACCAACCTGCTTCACTTCTTAAGCTAATAAAGGCATGCAGAGGTATCAGCCTGGATTTAGTATATTTCATTAACACATCTATCATTCCTGCTCAAGTTGTCTTAATGTTTTACATTAATTTAACGTCTTAAAGCATTTTCTCATCCTTCATTTCATTTAGCGTACCCACTAATCTGCAGTTTGTTTTATCTGAAGGAAAATCGTTGCTAATTTACAGACTGTGGAATGTTTATTTATAGTTGTCTCACAGTGATGTATAATGAAGAGATCATTTTCCAGCTTTTCATATGTAAAGTGAATTGTGGTTGCTGTGTAGTCTTAACAACATGAAAGAAATGGATTTTAGTTTGGTAGTGCTCCATGTATGCCCCCCCTAAAACACACACTGACCACACGTGTTAGAAGTGCATGAACATTAAAAACAAACTTCATATCTTATATTTGTGTTATATTTGTTAAGACCCTGCACCTAAAGTATTTGGGTAACAGATATATTAGTATTGGTACATAGGTATTCAGATGTTTTACTAAATAACACTCATACACATATTACAAATTTAAAGTCGTGCATTTAGGTATACAGTAATATGGTTGATAAGGTAAGGTGTCTTGCTAGTAAACATGCCATTATTGGATTATTAGTACTGATACATAAAAATAAGAATTTTACTAGTGTTAACCTGTTGCGATGGAGCTCATTTTAATAAATTTACAAAATACTGTTGGGTTGTTTGGTTTGTAAAATCCTAACCTTCAAAGTAACTACTAAATATAGGTAGTGGAGTAAATTGAAAAATATCCATCCCATCCATCCATCCATCCATCGTCAACCGCTTATCCTGCGTACAGGGTCGCGGGGGGGCTGGAGCCTATCCCAGCTGACATTGGGCGAAAGGCGGGGTACACCCTGGACAGGTCGCCAGTCCATCTCAGGGCCATACATAGACGCACAAAATGAAAAATATTTCCCTCTCAAATGAAATGGAGTAGGTGCAGAAAGTGGTATCAAATAAAGTATAATACCTCATAGTTGCTTAAGTAAATGTGGTCATTTCTCCATTGCTTTCAAATTAGTGCAATGCAATACAACTTAAATAAAACACTGCCTTTTCTATTGCATTGGATCACATTAAACAGGGCTCTCTATTGTGTTAGTCACTTTGTGTAGTTTGATGGTCATGTTTCAGAATTAGTAAACACAACATTAGTAAACACAACTTCTGGAGCTTTGGAAATGACTACAGGGATATAGAGTACTGAATGCATATCCTATATATAAGTGGATCAATTATTTTTGTAACAAGAATATTTACAGCGATGGGTTTCAGTGTCAGTGTCAGCCACTGCAGGTCCAAGTGCCACCTTTGATGGTCATGTGACTCTCTGCCTAATGCATGGGCTGGCTGTGATCAGAGGACATGTGCAGTGTGCACTGCCAGCAACACTGCAACGAATGAGCCGAACACAGTGACCTTGATAGCCAGGCTCAGAATGGGAAAAGAATGAAGATTGACAGAAATGTAATGAACTGTTAGGGAATATTAAGTGCCATTCTAACTGACATTGGATAGCAGTTTAGATTGCCCACTGCAACTGTAGAATGTCTGTCCAGGAGTCAAAGTCACCTTACAAATGCCATAAAGCGAAGAAAACAAATGATTTTAGGTGATATTGCAACTGTGATGAAAAGCAACCGACTACCTGTTTTGCTTTGATTTAATATAGTGGAGATACTTTTACAGGCCATCAAACCAGACTTTAATTTTATCATTGGCAGAGGTCAAGTGTTTGTGTAACCATGTAATTGCCCAAGAGGTAAAAAAAACAACAAAATTTGACTTTGCACGTTGTATACAGGCAGACAGTGAAGTGTTTGTCTGCTTTCCCAGATAACTATTTGCCACCCACCCATTTTTCTGTGGCCTAGATCCCCACTCTATCGAACAAAGATTGCTTCTTGATAACACTGTTCTCAATCCTCAATCCCCACTACTCATAACTGCAAACACTTTGACAAGATTCAGAATGGGAAAAGAAGAAAGAAGAAAATAAAATAGTGGCAAAGTAGAAGGTGTGTTGCACATATCTGTAAGTATATGTGATTCACTTTTATGTCCCTGGTTTGCTACATCTATTCTAATATTGGTGTCAAATTTCATGGATCTAAGTAAGGTTTTACATCTGTGCTTTGTGATATGCTTGCATGCTCTATTGTATTTTGATAAGTGCAATTACAGAGGATCATATCCCATATGTTACAAAAGTTATGAGAGTATGCATATTGTTCCTGACAGCAGGCATCTACAGACGTTACAGTCTGTCATATTTGCTGAGCCCATGATTCTGAGAAAGGATATCAATTTAATTGTGCACATGAATAGGTATTTCAGAGCATGCATTTCAAATGCACTTCATCAAACTAGGCATTTTATACAAAGTTACTTCATGAATTTTGACTTATATCACTATATTTTATTCTGAAGACCTTTATTAAGAAAAATATAATTCTTGTTAATACAGTATACAGTGCAATCAAACCACTTTTCTGAGATTCTGGGGTTTAAAAAGAAGGTTCAAGGTATCAAACAATCATCACTATGTAGGATGTGTAAACATAATCAACACTCTATCCTAAATTTTCTTTTGCACACAGACTTCCTGGTATACCAACTCTGCCTCCTCCGGTCCCACAGCCCTTCAGGAAACTGGGCTGATGATAAAACATTTGATAAAACTATTGTGTGATGGATGATTCAGGGATGGTGGGTGAATCATTTTTTGATCCTTCTTCAGGAAATTTGCACCATCACAGCCACAAGCTGAAGGCAAAGGAAGGCTCCCTCAAAAACTCTACAAAGGAAATTGGAAGGAAGCTACATCAAAACAAAGTACAAAAAAGTTTTTTGCTCTGTATAATAAATGCATAAGCATTTCAGATATGCACCACAAAATAAAAACAATTTTTTAATTTTTTCGAACCCTCTAAAAATAAGGTTGCAACTACTGCTTGTGACCAGTTTTACCATATATTTCTTTTTTGAGGCATGATACAGTAATTGGCAAGAGAAAAAGCATAGACTGGAAGAAACTTAAAAAAAAATTGAGTTTTATTTATATTTCTCATGATGTTTACATTCCTCAATCTCACCATAATGCATTGTGCATATCCTTGAGTCCTAATGGAAATGTTGAATGCATTTCCTTTCTTATAAAACATTTGCAGAAACAATTTTTGGTAGAATTTGAAACAAACAATGTTAAGATTCATATTTGCTTGCTTGCAGTCTTCTTCTCCCTTGCCTTTGTTGGTACATTGCTACATATCTTGGCAGGTTATCACCATCAACTATTGATCAGTGGAATAGCCGTAAACCATCTGCTCTTTCTTACATGGGTGTCGTTGTGTACATGCACGAGATACCAACAAAATGGGGAGCTACACTTAAAAACACTGCTCCATATCCATAGTATGTATTAGACTTGTATTCCACAACTATTACTTGAGTTCCATACTTATACAATCTTTTTCTACTATTCTTTCTTTTATCTTCTAATTGTATTACAGTTGTAACCAACTCAGTGAAAGCAGATTACTTTAACATCGCCTGACTACTGTATGTCCACTTTGTTTCCTGGGACAGGCTGTGAATGGACTGTAAAGGCAGTGTCAAAGTTTATGGTGGTGTCACCGGTGGGTTGTTGGGCTTGTGTATTGTTCTTTCTGTCTGAAAGATTTGTGCAGTGGCTAGGTGCATTTCACCAAATTGATTTGTCGGGATTTAAATTGGACATATCACTTAGCCTTTCTCTGTCTGTGGGACCTGAATAAGATACAGGCTCCACAGGAAACTGGTTGCTAGCTAGCAGGGCATTTTTGTACGATAATGAGATTGTGACTGATTTAAGTAGAAGATAATTATAGATTAAACATGTAATCCTAATGCTCCAAAGGCAAAGAAATATGTTTTGCCAGATTAGTTTTTCAGTAGAATAAAGATTTGCAGGTGATCATGAGGTTGTGAGAAAGAAACCTGCACTGCTTTGATATGCCTTCCAGACAGGAATGAATTCAGAGGAAACCCATGAGAGAATGTGTCCCACAGTGACACATCTTAAGAGAAAATGGGTTGCATAATGTCAAGATATCCTCTACAGTCGCATTGAGGAACATTCATCTCTTTCATCCTGTCTTACTCAGCTCACCACTACTACTTTCTGTGATACAGCCCACTTCAACAGCAGCACAACACACATTCACACACAGTTTATTTTTTTCAGTCTGCGTACTAGTCCATACTAGTCAGAGTCCAATTTTGTAATTACTCCACATCATAAAAATTCTCGGTGCTTGTCCTTTGCACTCAACCTGACAACTGTAGAGATAGTTTAACTGGCAAGAGTTCAGGGAGTGAGAATAACACTCACTCACTTTCATCTCCATTCATCTATTCCTAATACATTTTACATTAATGCTAATATTTGTAAATGACGTGCTGAAATGCAGCTCGGTGTTGTTTGCTGAAATGCTCCACTGTTTGTGGATACATCAAGCATAAGACAAGGTTGAGATAGCTCGAGTAAATAATGTGAAGGAGTGTGTGTGAGGATGGGAAAAAGGGAGTAAACTGTAGCGATCTGGCACCAATATAGACTGGATGGACTGGCATGTCCAATTATTCTTGAGCTGAGGTCAGGAAGAGTGAGAGGTAGTAATGCAGGCATTCATGTCACCTTGAAAAAGAAGAACAACATGCCAGCTGCATCCATTTAGGGTTCACTGCTTATACTGTAGTACATTGACACAGGCCACCACAAATAAAAGTCTGAAAATGAAAAGGATATACTATCTATATGGATAGTACTGATGTACTTCCGTACTATTCAGTGCTGAAACTTAAAGACCCTAAAAATGCGCTTCCAAACATATGTATTTCTGTATAACATTAAATAACCCTAACAGACGAAAAATCTTTAGTTAGTGCTTATTAGGTGTTTAGCACTCAAAACCTCACCTACTTGGCATCATGAACTGTATCATTATTGTGCAGGTGTGTTTTGATCTGATTTATTTTACAGTGCAAGCAACAGAAACAACCACAACAGTCTTCAGAGTTATATTAAAATATTGCTAAATACTGATTAGTGCATCACAGTTTTCCAAAGAAACACAGACCAAACAAACCAAACCAAATCTCTTTCAACTTGGCAAATGTATTTAGAAATTTAAAAAAATGTGTTTTAAGTTCAATGATTTAATATATTTGTCTGTATCACTGGTGGGATAAACGCATGTGTTGATAAGATGATGACGAGAAAATGGAATCTAAAGCTGTTATGTCTTGTGATCAGGATAATACAAAAGCTCACAAAGGATCATGGTGGGATTTTTTTTAGTTACTTTTGTGTTTCTCTTCATCATCTGGCAACATTTCCCATTTTTGGATTTGATCAAGCCAAGCTCTGACCACTGCCACTAGCTGTGACCGCAGCACTTTGCTATTGCAGGCTGTAAGTTGGGCCCTGAAACACCACTAGCTATGGCCACTGTCATAGTTAAAGCTATGTCTAGGTCTGTGATTGTGACCAGCTGGCTACTCTTTACTGCACACAAGACTGTAACATTGGCCCCAAAAGCCTTGTAGAGTCAGACATTCTTGCCAACAAGACAATACACAAGAATTGTGAGGGATTATAAAATGTATTATGTATGCAGTGTTTCAGTAAAACTTGCCACCATGCAAATCTGATCACAGCCACCTTCTTTTCTGAAGGAAGGAACTACACAAGGTTTATGTAATGCTATCATGGAGTGCATTGATTTCTTTTTCATTTGCTTTTAAATCACACAATTTATTTTCTGAACATGAGTGTATGGATAGTTGTGAACATCCTTTGTAGTGATGACTACACTTTTTCCAGCAAAATTTCATTCTGATTAATCTAACACAAGTATTCCTGCAAGTTCTGGACTGTCTTGTGTTGTAGTTTGTTTTTATGTGTTTGCACATGTGTTGCAGTCTTCTCTTGTAATCATTCTTTTATCAGAGAACTGTGCAGTGCATAGGGTTTTTGTTTTACTGTGGGAGCAGGTGGTTTTGTCGTTTTAGCTGATTGATATTTGATTTTTTTGGTTTGCTTCATGGTGGCGCAATAAACGCATAAGGAGGCAAAATAACAGGGCGCACCTGTGGGGCATCAGGTAGCCCCCAAGGCAGACAAAAAAGCCCTTTAAACTTCTCACCAGGCGGCACAATGGCTGTGCAATTGCTGCTAGCAGACAGAGAGGCTGCAGAATGGATAAGGAGGAGAGGAGAATTGAGTAGGAGAGAGAATTACAGAGCAGGAAAGGTTTGCTTTCCTGCTAACATGTTCTGTGCTGCTTTAGTTCAGATGCACAAAATGTTGCTCGGTTGTGCTACAGCGTGAAAGCCTTGCGCCTGCTGATGAATGGTCTTTTTTTCCATCTTTAATGAGTATTTTTCAGACTTTCACTGGGCCTGTCCTCTGTCTGAAGCATGCGTTTGGTGAATCCCTGGAGGACAGAGCCCTTTAGAAAACTGACTGCAGAACTGCCCTACATCAACCAGGGAAGTGCACTAATATAAAGAATTGACCGCTTTCACACTGGCTAACTGAAATCCAACTTGTTCATTAATTGTTTATTTTAAAATACCAAGGCCAAATTCTCAGTATAGTCTGTAAGACCCTGTACTCAGGTTCTCTCTCATCAACCAGTAGAAGTGTCACAACAACCAAAAAATGACACCGGCTAGCATATACATAACAATTTTGCTGTCTGCAGGATTGAAAAGGTAATTTAGGAATATACAATGTCTGCCTTCTGCTTCTGGGACATTAAGAGGTTTATGCAGGGAGACTGCCGATCAACGTAAATATTTATTTGTAGTCATGCTTCCCTTGATTGGTTTTCTGGCAACTCCTTTCTCTGGAAAAACAGCAGAGGGTTTGTGCAGCATTGTTAAATACAATCCTCCTGAATAGCTTCTAACTACATCCACAACCCATACAAATCTACAATGACACAGGAGTCTATCTATTAAATTTTTTACATGCTGCCTCCATTGTCCTCAAAATACAGCAAAGCCAGCATGAAATTGCAGATGAATTACTCTGGCTAAATTACAGCTTGTGGGCTCAACTGGCGCTTCCTAAAATAGATGAGAGACAAGGGGTCAGTTACAGTTTTGTCATCCACTGATAGGAGCTGCTCATTTCAAGTCTGTTCTACCTACTTATGTCACCAGAGACAATTCCAGCATGTGTGATGGCCACGAGAGCTGTCACTTTGATTAATGGAACAATAACATTTACAGCCACCATCTAGCTTATTCTCCCTCAAATGTGTCCCCTGAACTCTCCAGTTTCACCCGCAGATATTTTAATTTTGTGTCTTTGCTGGTGCTGAGAGAGGGTGATGTGAGAATAGTACAGGAAATTCACTTCCCAGGCTCTCCATCTCTTTCACTTATTTGCACTGCACATAGAGTTAATATGGGGTTGTGCGAAGGATGACAGGGCACTATGAGAGTGTGTGGGGGTTTTAAAGTTATAACATGAAGAAAGAAATGAGTTTTACTCTTAAATGATTTGAAGTCCCTTAGGGTGCTACCAGCCAGGAGCAAGCTGCATTGAATTCACAAATAAGTAGGGTAAGCACACAACTTTTCTTCTTGCATTTTTCAAAACTAGATTAGAATATTAAATACACTCCTGTATCTGTCCACTAACGAAAAACCTAAAGCCTGCAGTAGGTTAGCTTAGTTTAGCATAAAGACTGGAAACAGCTAGTGTTGCTCTATCCAGCGGAAACAAAATCTGCTCAGTAATTGACGTTCTTGTTTTGCTTTTTTCTAAATGCATTAAAAAGAGCAAAGTGTAAAAACGAAACTTTTAGTGCACTGATTCCCTCTCCACTAGTTGCCTGGCAACCTCAAGATGAAAACTACCACCTTTGGACCGAGACAGTTTAGCTGTTTCCTCCCGTTTCCACGACTTAAGCTATGCTTTTGCTATTTATGCTATTTAAGCTATTACTGCCTGCTTGCTTGCTGTCTTATATTAACACATACGACATTTATAAGAGTGGTAGCAGTCTTCTCATCTAGGTGTCGTATTTATCAGCATGTTTCTCACAACTGTCAAACTATTCCAGTCCACTTAAACAAGCAGATGTTTAGGGTTCTGCCTCAGCACTACTGTAGGTATCTGTATTACTGATTATATTGACCGCGTAGGGGTTTAACGATACACCAAATACACGGTTTGGTTCATACCCCCCCCCCATAATAATAATAATAATGATACAATAATAATAATAATAATAATACATCTTGGGTTAATTAATGTAGTCGAAGTCGCAGGCATTATCACTCAATCATGACTGGACCAAAATAGTCAAGTGACGCACACAGTTGGAAGACAATAAAATTGGTCTAAGGTGTAATATTAACAAAATAAAGGCATTTTTAAAAAAACATATAGTCTATTAAAATAACTCATAAAAGAGTAGCTTCTTATTATATATAATTAAAGTGTGGTGTAAAAGATGAATTGAAAAGATAAAAACTAAACTGTCATATTTTGCGTACCTCGAGTGGCAGCCCCACTCGAGGTACGCTATTAAAAAAGCTTGCTATCGCTGCCACTGGACAAGTTGATAATTAACATTTAAACACGCCAAAGTGGCTAGTGGGAGTGACTGTGTTACCCACCACGTTTGAAATCCACCCATATTTGGTAGGTTGGCAGGTGGCAACAGTGAATGCACCACTGCAGATATCACTCACTAACGTTAGTTTCGGTTTCAGTCCACATGCTGTACACTGAATCACAGGTGAGCAACTTTATGAAACGGACTGCTGATGGAGAAAGTCAGCATAGACACATACAGTGATAGAGACAGAAAGAGGCGGAGCAAGCCGGTATTCTTGCCACAAGAGACCAAAGCTGCAAGCTAGGTGTGTGTCCCTGTTAGTGTGGGGAGAAGCGGCAGGTTCAAGTAGTAAATAAACACTAAAATAAGGTGGAAAATGACCTAGAATAATTACTACTACTGTCAATACAAATACGACATAGACCTCATGGACGTGGGAGGCATGGGAGGCAGGTGAGGCTCATAATTGGTTCAAAATATGTAAGTAAAAAGTAAAATAATTAAATTAATTAGTTGTCTGATCGTGGTCATATGTGTCATTTCTGCATGATTCAAACCATTATATATTATCAAAAGTGCAAACTTTGCAGAGCTCCACTGCAAGCAGGCCTAAAAGGAGAAACCAGAGGCAGCGACAAGCCTCCCCTCGGATTGTACAATCCCTCAAAAACTGGACGGAGCGCAATAAGCACATGCCTGCACTATTTCTCTATATGTCACCAATGTTATGTTTGGATCCTTCATTAAATATCCTTGCCTTCCATAGTCCAGATAACCAATGTCATGTATGTGCAAAATATATGTTTGGTCACTGGTCCCATCATAAAACTGCAATAAATAAAAAAAACGGCAGGGGAGGCAGCTATCATGTCTGCCTCAAGGGGGGCGTGTGTCAAGCCACATACGTGATTGAGTCATGCTCACTCTCCCGCCCTGTCAGCTCGCTCTAGCATTTTTGCGCAGCTGCAAGTGCAAAAATGGAAAACATTTCAGCTAACCTCAAAATTGGACTTTCAGTCAAAACAGGGTGTGATAAATAATGGAAGACCAATGCCTGAACTCTAGAGGTGGGAATCTCTGGGCACCTCACGATTCGATTACGATTTAGAAGGCTGCGATTCGATTATAAAACGATTATCGATGCATCTTGATGCATCATTTTTTTCTATATGGGATCCCTGGATAATTACTAAGCATTTAATTTTGCCCATTAAAATCCAAAAGAAACATCTCCTAATTAGCTTAAAAAGACTAGTTTGCAAAACTAATTTACTTCATTAACCTCAGCTCCATGGTCCCTCATTTCTTTAACAATCAGCTGTCAGATTCCTGAAAACTGAAATATAATTATCAGGATGTACAGTAGGCCTATGTGTACAGGACAGAGCTGTAGGCTACACCAGGTTAGTCTAAGCGTGTGCCTGATGTTCTCAACCCTTGACTAGTAGGTTAGTTAGTAATGACATACAGCTGATATTTAATATTACTTTGTTACTAATTTAGCTGACGTTACATAAATAAATAAATCTTTTTAGCACCTTTCACGGGACCAAAGGACGCTATGCACATGCAGTGACAGAATACCAAAAAGTCATTCAGGACTGAATGCCTGGGGTAACTTTAAAGAACTGGGTTTTAGTAGATTTCTGAAAGTGTCCAGACAGGGAGCATTTCGTATCTCTGTGGGATGAAGTTCCAGAGGGTGGGGGCTGTGACGCTGAAGGCTCTGTCCCCGAAAGTCCGGAATCTGGTGTGGGGGACAGAGAGCAAGCCCTTGTACAGGGAGATGTTAGCTAGCGCTAACAGCCTTCACTTTTCCAGCCGTT
>JAPMOB010209136.1:0-16089 GCA_029875015.1 Lepomis gibbosus
GCCTCTGTTCCACTAGCTTCTTTAACTGAGTGCAATCTCTCATTCGGCATCTCTTTCCTGTCTTTCTGAAAAAAATACCTGAAACCTGAATGCTGTTATAATCATTCATACAGGGATACAGGTTTCTCGCATAAAGACCATATCTCAAATATGAGCAACACCAGAAAAAACTGGGATTCTTATATGCATGTAAACTACATTGGATATTATTCCTATGACCACTGCCTTGATATTATTAGTACTATCACTTGCTATCTAAATACTTGAATCTACTACCGCTGCTTTTCTCAGATATATGTTGCAGCATTAGTATCCTGGCTCTGCCTCTGCACATGATCATCAAAATCCAATGACTTACAGGAATACACACACATGCATGCGCACACACTCCCACACATTTTAACCTTTCCACTAGTCATCAGTATATCTTCAATAAACAAACACAAATACACACACACACACACTTGGACCCGCCACCACACCACAACTCTGTGGTCGCCCCTCTTTCACACTGACTTGCTTTTATGAAATCATGTGACCTTCTGTCAACATAGTAGTATCTGGTAGGCTAAAATCACTTCTGGACAAATGGTAACACACATTTCTCTATAATGAGTTCTTGTTATTGACACACAGAAATACCACAATAACTGGGCTGTTTTTTAAAAGCAAGCTTAAGGACCTGCCTGTTCTCTCAAGCCTCTATGGCAGGATAATGCATCCATCTCTCTTCCTCTCTCTCTCTCTCTCTCTCTCTCCCTCACACACTCTTTAGGTGTGTGTGGGAGAGTGGGGGATTTTTCTTTCTGTATATGTATTTTGTATTTTTATTAGTGGTGGGCCGTTATCGGCGTTATCGTGCTGCGTTAACGTGAGACTCTTATCGGCGATAAAAAAAATATCGCCGTTAATCTATTCTCAAAGTTGGATTGGGACCTGAGGCAGAATTCAAATGAGCCATTTTAATCTAGATTAATCTAGATTAATTTCAAGATTACAATGAGATTAATCTAGATTAAAAAAATGTATCTATGCCCACCACTAATTTTTATGTATTTTAGTGTACAGGTTGTATTTTATTCTGTTCATATTTGTCGAGCTTACATTATATAAAACATGCTGTATAAATAAATTTGACTAGACTTGAGTCAATTCATGCAGCCTACCCAAACACTGACAACATTTGTCTCCCAGCAAGAAAACTTTGTCAATCGTTAAAGTAGGTTGTTCAATTACCTAAATATCACTAACAACAGCTAGCATTTCGCTAAGTATTACTATTGTATTTCTGAATGTTTATTTTAGTTATTTTTTCATTTATTTATCATAAACCAAGATTCAATTACAACAAAAGAAAGGGCACATTCATTATTGCTTGGATTGTGTTACCTTACAGTAAATGTCACAGAACAAATCTGAAATGCTGCTTCAGTAGGCTTTTCATCATATCTGTATGGAGTAATTCCAAGTACACAAAAAGATACTAAAGGAATTCCCGTAATTCAATACAAAACTATACATACTGTATGCATTGGAATAGGTGACCAATAAATGAAATTAGTTGGTCAGTGTCTCAATTAATAATGTATGCTTTTTTAAAATGTCTTTATACGCAGCATAATGTAGCAAAGTGCAGTCTTACTTGGTTACAGTACTTTTGTGTTCTGTTTTTGTGTTATATAAACTGAACAGCTTTAACAATAGTATGTCAACAGACAAAATGGATACACACAAAAAGAGTTTTGGTGGTTGAGTTTGAGTGAAGCCAGGTGTGGTTTATAAATAACATATCAATGTCTTTAGTCATTTCATGTGTTATCCCAATGCATTTTTTGCTTTTCGTGTGTCAATTCACGCCATTTAGTGGTAGTTGTGCTTTTATTGTGCAGAGATAGTGTGTGTCACACAAAATGTTTGAAGACATTAGTAGCAGCAACAAAGCCAAACAAACACAGGACTTTTTCCCAGGAGGCTGCTGTTTGAGACTTAAGTTCATAAGTCAACTTACGTAACGTGTTTAACTTACTTACTTATGTCACATGATCACCGTGATTTTCGTGAAGTAATTTTTACTTCTTTAGAGCTAATATCACACAGGTTTCCCCAGGTCACGCTAGGATCATTTGCTGAGATAAAGTAAGCCAAAGGTGTCATCCTGTGACGCTCTAAAACTCTAAGTCGACCTCTGTCTTTCCTCTCTTTCTGCTTGCTCAACTGACTGACACAGCTGCTTTGATAAGGATGAACTCTGTGGTCCAAGGTATTGGGAGTACCAGGAGTTTTCCCAGCGGGCTGCAGCCAACTGTGACAATAAACCAGATGGTATTAAAACAGAGACAAAAGACTGCATTTGGAACTCAATTGGTACGTTCCTTGATGTTCTACCTCACAATGTGTGATTACTGGTCCAGTCGAGGGTGGGGCGGGGCCATTTTAATAGGATTGGCTATGTCGACCAATCACACACTCCACATCAGAACACAATGAAACAGTTGAAACGTGGATCTAGCCCCTAGCCCAGTTACTTTACTTGTGCTTAAAAAAATCACAGATAAAAAACGTGACGAAACGCAAACGTAGTGCTGACCACAAGTCAGATCTTTTTCTATGTTAATGAAACAAAAACTGTTGGCCTTGTAATTCTCTACTTGCTGTAATTCTCAACTTGTTGTAGCTACTCTCTAGTATTATTATTCTGTTTCTTTGACTGCTGCTTACCTAAAGTCCCTGACTAGTACTACTAGGACTTGAAGTTTCCCTTCAAATGTGGATTTGTTTCACAAGCCCAAAAGCAGGGACCTTAGACGGCTATATCTGTTTAATTCATTTATTGAACTCAAGGGCTCAGCTAAGGTGATTACTTTACTTGAGGAGAGCTAGATAGGTGTTTGTAGTTTAGAAAATGTATTCTAGCTCATTTCCTTGATGGACTGTTCTAAAGTATTATATTAATTAATTATTAATTAATATTTTCAAGAATGCAGATGCCTTAGTCTCCCCATCCGGGCTTCAATAAATCTTGCTTCTCAAGACATCCTAAGCTTCCTGAAACCTTCATCAGTAAGAGCTGACGAATTCTCAAGAATTTCCACCACAATCTTTTCCTAAACCTATCCAAACTTATTAGCAGCCATATATAACTGCATTAAATGACACTAACAGCTTCAAATGCGTAGCCATGACACAAGAATGTCTGGCATGTTATTTATGCGCAATCCCATCATATCATGTAACACAGTTCATGGATTTTCAAAGACATGTTAATTGAATCCATTTAGTGTCAAAGAGATAAAAAGGGATCCACAGTTTAGTCCATGTTGTCTTCTGCTGTGCTGACATGGTATTGAGAAATGTGTGTTACCAAACCAAAACATGTATTTACCCAAATAACCCAGGAGACCAGGTTAGTATGTGTGTGTGAGTGCATCTATATGTCTACATTAAAGGCTGGGAAACACACACACACCTGGATTTACACACTTGAATCATTTTTTCCACTTTAATCAAGTGTTTTTGCTTTAGTCACTGATGCGGTTTGTCTTGTCTTTACAAGTATCATTATTGACAATGGGGTGGATATATTAATAACAATTTCAGGACCGACACCCACTTCATGTTACCCTACTTGTGCTAAAAACTGCGTCACCACAGAAAATTATTTTTGATACTCCTAGTAATCTTAACCCTTTTTTTAACGCCTTTAACTTTCAGAGAATTTAAAAGATGAAATGAAAGTGATGTCACCTTCATGCAGTTGGTCATTAAACATAAAGGGGAATAGGACTGTTACTAAAACAATGACTCCTTATGGTGGTCAAATATTTGATTACCATGTTTGTCCAAACTGTATACTGTGTGTGTGTGTGTGTGTGTGTGTGTGTAGGTTTGTTTGGGTGTGTGTAGCCACAGAAACTGGGAAATGGTACTTCTCTATTATTATTTAGCATTTCAGAAGAAGAGGATGCATGTAAACCATTTACAGTAAGTACTGTACACACACACAGACATACACACAGACACAAACAGAAACTTTGATTTAACATTGAAATGTTACAACTCTGTAAACAAGGCTCTTTTTAGAGCTGCAATTGTGTTTTGGTACCTATTTGGCAGTTGAGCCAGTAACAGCTGAAAGTTCTTTACAAGCTGTGACAGAAAAGTCATGCATTATAAAGCACTGATAGAGTGTTTACATGAGATTAGACTTTGGATTGGAAATAGTGCACAGTGTCAACTGTATTACTTATCACAAAGATATGATGATGGGGTAGGGTTACAAGAACAAATGACAGTCCATAGGAACAATTACACTGGAGTTAAAGTGCACCAGTACAGTACATACCAGTTAGTATGTAGGTACGTTATGGAATCATGCGGTAACAATTATCTTACAAAGAACGTTTGCAGTGCAGTTGGTATTTAACTGCAGGATACTTTTCTATTATTACAGATAAAATAACGTAGACATTTCATAGACATCAAAGTTACCTTATTACCAACAAACTGGCAAACCACATTTTTCCTTTATAATTTTTTCGATTATTTACGCCTTCTATTCTCTGTGGGGGCCATACCATCACTTCCATGACTCCCTGTTCTGGTTTATGCTGAAGACAGTTCTAAATGACGATATGTTTGTGGTCACTGTCATGCTGCAGTATAAATTTAGGGCCAATTAGATACCTCCCTGATGGTACTGCATGATGGATAAGTATCTGCTTGTCCTTCTTAGCATTGAGGAGACCAGTAATTTGGACAAAATCACCACCTGTATCTGCAAAAATGCAGCCCCAAACTTGCAAAAAACTTCCAACCATGCTTCACTGTTGCCTGCAGACACTCATTGTTGTATCACTCTAGCCCTTTGAGAACAACCTGCCTTCTGCTGCAGCCAAATATTTCAATTTTTTAATCATCGGTATAGAGCACCTGTTGCCATTTTCCTGTAGCCCAGTCCCTGTGTTTTCGTATAGTTATATATCTTGGCCTTGTTTCCATGTCATGGCTTTTTGGTTGCAAATCGTCTTCCATGAATGCTACTTCTGACAAGACTTCTCCAGACAGTAGATGGGTGTCCTCTTCCTGTGCTCGGTCTTACCAAGGTGTATGGATTTTGACAGTCTTCAGCAGCAGGAGTTTGGCTGTTCCTCACCCAGTTGTATTCCTCCTACACAGCTGCTTCTGTTTCAGCTAATGATTGTGTTTTAACCTGCATATTGAGTTTCTGATCATTAGCACCTGTTTGGCATAATTGTTTAAATATAGATATGCCTACAAAATACATGAGTATGTGCAAGTGTACCTAGAAGAATTTATGTGGTTTTAAAGGCAAATGGTGGTCACCATTATGGGAGGCCAAATATTTTTTTTGATTTAGATAACTCACATTGTATTTTGCATATTGATAAATATAACTGATTAACAGATCTATTTTGGAAAGCAATCTTACTTGACATCATTTTCCACACCTGTTGGAAATGCAACTTCTACCATGTAGCAGTAATAAGAAAGGTACCCAGTAGACAATCAGACAAATCACAATGTGTCATGGTAGCGCTTCAGTTTTTTCATATTTACAGTATGTGCAGACATGACGTTGGTATCGACCTTCTCATATAAAGCTTGGCAAGAAAGCGAATAAGTGTATGTCCAAAACTATCCTTTAATCCTTACACTGTATGTCTGATTCCAACGAAAATGACCCTAACTGTAACATTTGCTCACAGGAAATCTGAGCTCAAGCTTTTTTTTCTAATTCTCATTAAAGAGGAAATGTGTGAATGAACAAAGGGCTTTTCGGGGGTATTTTAAAATATGATGACTGACACGAAACCAGTCATGGAAACAAGAGCAAGTTATGGATCACTAGATGACGTTTCATGTGTTTTTATAATATGGAAAAAGGAACTCCAGGTGCATCTTTAGCTAACGAATGTGCATGTTTCAATTTCATTTTGATGAATTTGGCAAGCAACTTTTATTTTTAAGTATGAGGAGTATGGTTAGAGAGATTGACTAAAAAGGTATGATAACTGCATGCAATAATATAGTTTAAAGAGTATTTGACTCACAGAGCAGGATAAATCCTCTCTTATTAAGCACAAACTTAATTCGTTCTCATTCATCTACCTTTTTCCTCAAATCTTTCTTTTCTTGATGAAATGACTACGTCATAAAAATTAACTACGTTTTCTAAAACATGTCACATTAATAATATCAGTATCAGTGGAACATACCAGTTTGTTGACCTGCTAGCTTATAACATTTATAGTTTGTTTTTGTAAATGACCAGTTAACTAAGCTGTTCCACAACCTGATTATAATCAGTGTCAGGTTCTCCATCTGCGTTCCATGTGTAATCACTTGGTAGTGCTGTTATCCAATGTATGCAAAAGCTCTACCTTTGTGGAACTGGGCTATTTTTACACACACCAGCAAAGTCCTATACACAGAGATCAGTTAATCTGTACGCTAGTTGTAGTATGAGTTTGTCAAATGTACCCCACAGTAAAAGACATAACACAATAACCTGTTTGCTTCACATTGGAATAAGATTAATAAAAATACATTTGACATTTTCATTGAATTACAGGCACTCTGAGGAATCTAGGAAACCCCAAATGTAAATAGAAGAAGACAAATGGGTTGAGGAAAAAAAAAATTTCAGGACAATACAACAAAACAAGTTGTGGATAATTTGAACATCACAGACAGAGGATATTTGAGTATTTCAGTTTGGGTGTTTCCTCAAAGCACACCAGTAGTGGGAGTGGCACCTTATTAGTCACAACAGTGGCGCCTGGCTGGAGGGAAATAGTTATTATTACATCTAATAATACTGGAAATGTGCACTTTATTGTACCATTACTGTGTTCAACATAATGGAGGAAGGCCCAGATTTATTTTACATGGATGTTATAGTTATAGTTATATTATGAAACAGACTGTGTCACCGCACATTTGATATAGGCCTACTGACATATTGATACTTATATATATATATATATATATATATATATATATAAGTATCAATATAAAAAATAAGTATCAATATGTCAGTAGGCCTATATCAAATGTGCGGTGACACAGTCTGTTTCATAATTGAGGGCCCATCGGCAACCCCAACCTCAAGCATGAAGTCCTGATCAATCTCAGGTCAGTGAAAAGAGTGTCAGTTCACAGGTAATAATGCATAAAATATGTAGCTCTGTCTCCCTCTAGTGGTAAGAATGGTAACACTGGTCTCAAAAATATGCCTTGTGACTGACAAAAACCTTGACAGCTGGATTGTTTTATGCATAATTATGTGAATAAATAAATGAACTTCATCATGTGAGTTATTTTAGGTCACAGATAAAAGTGGTGTTGATTTGGACTACAATATATTGAGAGGTGTTTCAAATTGTTGTCCTCGCAATTTACATATACAACGAGGGCAGAATATTAGAAACATCTCTAAATACAGTGCAGTCCACTAACAACGCCACCACTTAATTTAATTTAATTTATTCTTTATTTAAAAGGGACAGCGTACAGTAAAACATAAACGTTACCATTTGATGCACTGTACCAGATTATAGCTTCAAGCTAATTCGCATCTACAGTCCCTTAATATGCTTATTGTATGCCTTAATGCAAAAACATACTGACATCAACATAAAGAGTGTAGGTCTACTTTCTTTAAGTCAAAATATCAATTGAAGACCCCACACAATACTATTTAAGCTACATCTACATGAATTACAAATAAATGACACTGACAGTGTTACCACTGCCAGGGAGACGAGAGACAACACCCACGCAGCTACAGCCCCTTCGCGCTTTGCTGCCCAAAGTGCCCTTTTTCAAACGCAAAATTTCCTTCATTTTATTTATGTTAAATTTGTAAAGGCCCTTTTGTGAAGGCCTGCCCGATCAAACTATCAGTAAAATGAATAAATAATAATTTCGCAGTAAATAAAATGACCCAATTGATGACCTTTCACCTGATGACCTCATCCGTGACGAGCCGTCCCGTTCAGACACCGTCATGATTCAGCCAGCAGCACTGCCTACAGGACGCCTTCGATTCCGCCGGTAAGAGGGGTTTGCTGCAATGTGCTTGTTGCAAAGAGAGCATGCACAATAGTTGTGTATATTGCTGTGTGTCGCCTGCCTGTAGAAGTAATATGGCTAACACGACGACACGCCGACAGCTAACATTACTTCTACACTATAAAGGTGCTCAGTTCACTTCGTTCTGTTTGGGGGAGAATAGTTTTACGGGCGTCGAGAGGTCTGATCTTTTCTTTGCATCTTTGCACTTGAACTAGGATTCTTAAACTAACTTAAGCTAATAAAAGCCTTGTGCTTTAAAATAAGTATAACATTGGTAAAAATTTCTAAGCCTATTTCCCGACTTATAGCCTACTTCAGCCCTTTAAAAAAATCATTAAATTCAGAATATAGTTTGAATATATTTACATTTTGACAGCAACAGTTCAACTACAATAAAAACTCAATAACTGGAAATACATATAAAAATGTCAGTGCCCGTGTAAAATAAATAATATTCCTGACATCAAAGTAAAGAGTGAAGAAGAAATGGTCCTATAAGATTTCAGAAAAATGTATGAATTGTTAAAACAAGCATAGGATATATATTAGCTGGTTTAACAATTATGTGACCATGAAAAGATGTAAAGATTGAGTGTTTGGGACTGGCTCACCGTGACTGACCTGCTGTAATACTGCAGCATCTGGAGATGCTCACAGAGCTGCACACCAAGAGCTGCAGGTAGAGGAAATAAGATACCAGATTCAAAAACATTTTGTACATTTTTCTGAAATCTAATAGGGCTGTTTCTTCTTCATCTTTACTTTGACGTCAGAAATATTATAATAGATTATTGCTAGTTTATTTATTTAGATATATGATTAGACAAATAGTCAAAAATCCAAATATATCTCAGAATCACAATGCAATATATAAAATCATTATCACAATTTTGCATACTGTAGACACACAAGCAAGCAACACAGACACACACACTTCTGTCTATAGAGTTGTTTGTCTCACTTTTACCCCTGCCATGGCCACCCTCATCCTTTCCCCATTAATGCATCCTTCTCAGATTATTTCCCACACTTTTTTAAATCCGGTATCTGGCCAGTTTGAAGGACTGCCGGTTGAAAGTTGCGGATATTTATGTGCAGAATAAAAGAGCTAGTTCAACAATATAACTTCGTTTCAGGATCAGCTAGTTATCAAGTGACATTTCTGATCAGTAGCCTAACATGATAAAGTTAAAGCTTTCACTACGTACTCTGTGGAACTCGATGAATTCACAAATAAAACCGACAAGGCTATTCTCGCAATTTTCATCAGGGGTATTTATGAGAAGTTTGAAGTGACACTGGATCGCACTGAATTACCATGGAGCGGACTGGAAGGCATTACAACTGATGGAGCCCCATCTAGTCTATGTCAGGCAGAAATAACGGACTGATGGCGCTGGTACAAAGAAAGTTAAAAGACAAAAAAGCAGGTCCAGCAGTTGTATTGCACTGCATTATACACCAACAGGCGCTGTGCAGCACATGCTTGAAATATGTCATACTTGTTGTCTATTGCACATGGAGCTTATTGACTTGCAGAGGAACAGTGAAATAAAAAACACATTCAGGGAGGCACAGGGAAAAGCAGATCTTATTGGACAATTTCTGAGACATACTGTATCTCCATCCTTCCCAGAACTGTCCAAAGTGTTCAGTCAGTTAATTAGGGCTGTCCCTGACTAAGGATTAACAGGTTGAATCAGAATCGTCAAGTCCTGCCTATAGTCGACTGATAGTCAAATCTTTTTTTTGGTGCACAGAGATTGGGGGGGCATTTCACCCCCCTCTTAATCTTGAGCTTGGCAGTCTCAAGATTATTCTTTGTGTGGTCCATCAACATTGATAAATTATCCGAAAGTCCTGCGAGGTGCGGACAACACTGCACAATGCCGGTGAAGCTGAGGGTCTTAGGCTCTCAGGCTCTCTTCGGTGTCCCTCTTCTGCCACTGCACACATACATGCTACGCCTACACATGCGCACTGACGACCCAGGGTTAGGGTTACAATTTTGGATTTATTCGTGCACTTTAAAAACATTTATTGAATGTTTTTTTTTCTTTTTACGTGTTTATTTACAGGATAGATCTTGAAATGTATCTAAATGTTTTCTCAACTATGAACTGAAGAGTACATGTCCAGGCTCACTAACTGAGGGTTTCAACTGCAATCTCCATCGGGGCAAATGTGTTTCAGTTGTGAGAAGGAGCACGTGTGGTGAGAATTAAAATAAAATAGGCCTATGATTCAACAAAGCATTCAGGGATTGCATTTGTTAGTACAGTGTTAAACTGAAGTATAAAATGGATGTTTGCATTTTTCATGTTAAGTATGATGCTCACGTTAGCAAGACTTCACTTCTTGAGAGTTCATTTGTGGCTGAGTGTGTACTTCAGTGGCCCAATGTGAATAGATTAAGTAAATTCTGGAGATACATATACTTGAGAATGCACTATATTTGAGTAAAGTATATATTGTACTTTTTGACTTAAGTTCAATTATCACACAGCTTTAATTTACAATTTATTTCAGAAAAACACATGAAAATGTTAAAAATATCTTGGTAATGTTAATAAATTAAGTACATTTTGAGAATACTGGCTTTCTTGGAGTACTTTGCTGCTGTGGCCCTCCTATGAGATGACTGTGCCAAAGTGGCCCCTGGATGATTTGAATTGCTTGAATTAAGTAATTCATTTTTTAATGCATGACTTTTGAATCTGGAAGACAAGGCAATGTGGAGACAGTTCTTTTTACATTCATTCCACCATGGACAGTAAGCACATGAGTTCTTAATGTGCAGAACAACAGAAAATTATTCACAATAAACTGTAAAATGTTACAGTTGCAGGCTAGCAGTGGCCAAAGAAGCTTACAAACCTGACTTTGTCATTTATTTTGTGGTCAGGGCACATCTGGAGAGAAAACTCTTAATTTGCTCCACTTCTTCACCAAGAGTCGCGCCAGCACCTTCCAGGTTCCTTGCATTCCACAGGAAGCAGTAAACTGTTACAGTATGGACAACAGGGTGATTAATACTTATGTACTGTATATCCCAAGGTCACTAGCTGGAGAGGAGAGCACGAAGAGGCTCAATTTCAACCTAAAACACGCTCCTGGGTTGTGGTTAGGGTCACAAAGTATATAGCATTTTACATCGTTGGCTACATCAAAATCTGAAATGTAAGAGTAAAGTTCTTAATATCATCATCTCACATTTTGTTTTGTATGCCAAAGCCCACATCACAGACAAGTAATGTCTCATTTTGTGAAAAGGTTGGAGATGAGTCAAGGCCTCTGAAACTTTTTCCAGGTATGGCACATAACGGAAGGTCACATCCTTGACCAAAAATGTGGCGCCCTCTTTTTGGAGAAACATTGGATATACGAAGATTTCTACTCTATACATATTCAAACCTTTTGGAAAAAAGAAAGTAAGGAGCACATTGCACACTGAAGATCATTTTTAAATAGTTTTAATTGCAACTTATCGAGACAAATACCAACCTTTGAGGAGGAGTCCATGTCTGTAAACAGCAATTTCTATACCTTCTACCAGATACTGGTAGGCTAGCATGCACATGTATTCCCAGAATCCTTCAGTTATTGTTTTTGGTGAAAGTAAATCTCAGCTACAAACTCCCCAAATAGAGACCGCTTATAAAATGTCCAACCGGAGAGGAGAACATTTTGCATCACTGCTACAACCCAATAAGCAGTGCCTATCACGCCATCCCCCGCGCTGCACTGGGTCACTTAGATCACATCATAGTCCACCTGATTCCCACATACAGGCAGAAATTAAAGCTCTGTAAACCTGTGGTGAGGACATCTAAGCAGTGGACCAGTGAAGATGTAGAGGACCTTCAGGCGTGTTTGGACTGTACTGACTGGGATGTTTTCAGGACTGCTACCAACATTCTGGAGGAGTTTACAGAGGTTATGACGTCCTACATCAGCTTCTGTGAAACATCATGCAGAGGCATTTAAGACAGTAGACTGGGCCAGGAGGGACCGGGCCAGGTTTAAGGAGTCAAAGGCTGTCGAAAAGTCAAAAAAATAAAAAGTCTCCTTGCCTAACCACTTTTCCTTGACGGAAAATGTCATGAGGGGATGATGTGAAGGAGAATTCCTAAGGACTTAAGGAAATGCGCCATGTTGTTTTAATGCAGGCCATCTAAAGGTGGACAACACGGTAGAATATTACTTCATAACCAAGATAGCAAAAATGCGTAGGCATATAGAATACATGTCACTAAAGAATGGACAGGGTTGTCACATTGAGAATGCTTGCTCACACTCACCATCCTGCCCAACCATGGTCAGCGCTGATAATGTGGCGGGCCGCCACAAATAAATCAATGTGTGGGAAACACTGATATAATACATTACATTTACTGTAGAGGTCATCCAGCTTGATCATTGCCTTTATTAAAGAGAGGGTATCCGCATCTGTGACTGAAGTAAAATTAATTAATGATATTGCTGAAGGCTGGCAATACATAACGTGAGGCTACACGCTGCAACTTTATCCTGACTTTGATCATTTTACAACACTAGTAACACAGCTCGCATGGGTCTCCGTTATTGTTGAGAGTTCAAGGCATATTAGCAAGTTATGGCATAAGAGAGAAAAGGCTTAATAGCCAGAGGTAACTTACATAGTGATCAATGTCCTTTATCGGTCATGGTCCGGGATTTCTTCTTTTTTTTTCCCCCCTTTTTCTTAAATTGTAGAAAATTCAAATACAACACGTTATGGAATATTTCAACTATCCGAAACATAAAATGGTGTTGAAACAGTATAGGATTACAGCAAAGCCAAAAGAAAATTAACCTGTCTGGGATTTTGTGTCTCTGAACTCAGATGCAGAGACGAACACAGCTCAAGAAGGTTTTCACAAAGTTTTTTGAACACGAGGTTTGGTATGTCAGGCTAGATGCTGGGGGATAGGTGCCTCTGGTGTGGTGAGAGCATGAATAGGCCAGGCAGAGAACAGGGTGGCTGACTGAGTAGTGAGTCCATGAAGGTGAATCTCCAACTTGGCGTTCTCCGTTAACATAGTAGCATGAGAGCAGAGCAGGGTCTCCAGGAACACTAGAGCAGGGTGCAAGGAAACAGTCACTCACAGGCTCAAAGGTTTTGTGAGGCTTGTACAAGCAGGTCATAGTATCACCTACAGACATGACTTAGTAATCCGCACCGAACTGAGGAGATGGCAGGGTATAAGAGCCTGTCCTGGTGATCACAGGAGACAGGTGTGGCAAAAGCAAATTGCCTGCAGCTGGGGAGAAACGCCCAGTGTTCCAGTGGCGCGACCCACGACCCAGGAGAGGAAAAGGACGAGCAAGAGTCAATGGACTATTGTTTAAATTTGGGGTCATCACTTCTCAATCCTCAGTTATTGTTTAAAAAGTTCAGCAGCCAAATTTACAATTTTAACATTATTGATGAACAGCCAAGTCAATAATAATGGTCCATAATGAAGACTTGTGATCAGCCTCCACATCATAGCCTAAATTGGGAGACCAAACCTAATCTGATATCCTCGTTTATAGCTCATCCAGCAAGCCTCCTCGATCCTCGCTCCTCCATAGGCCAACCAGACCTGGAGCAGAGGGGTTTGATTTTTATGCACACACACACACACACACACAGGTCTATTTTATGGGACAGCATTGTAGTTTATGATTATCTTATATTTAACTATTTTAGCAGTCTGATTGACTCAGGCTTGCCTGACCTGGTCTTGTTCAGGGCAGTGGAGTCTAGCTTTTATAAACTTAACAGGCGGGTGTCAGAAGTTTCTTGATGGTCTTTATCATAATGAAATTGACTGTATACAAGTAAAATACTATTTATTAAAATTACTGCACAAATCTTTCACTGTGTCCCCACGTGGTGCTCGATTAAAGTGCCTCTTCATTTCGAAGTCCCAGGCTGAATTTCAGTACCAGTATATCCCTGGTATATTGGAAACTATGAGAAGCGGAGGAAGGTAAGATTACTGTAAATTAGCTCACTAAAACTTGTGGCCACTAGAGTGCACCGTTTTGTCATCAATCTTTCTGTGCTTCAAAAGAGAGAGAGCTGAGAGAGAGTGACAGAGCGAGAGAGCTAGAGGTCATAAGGTGCTGTGTGGGTGTGTTTTGCGAGAGATGGAGATCACCACAGGGCTGGAGTTAGAAAGTCTCTCACTATTTTCTCCCTCTCTATCTTCTTTTCCCTCCATCTCTCTCCCTTCCTCTCTCTCTCTCCCTCCCACGAGATCCAGTCTTTCATATATAAATAGCAGTACTGTACAGAGTGTAACGAGTCCTTTTTTTGGTTCTTTATTACTTATATGATGTTCAAAGATCAAGGATTTCTTCAGTGTAGCAATTATTATTAGTGGGCATGTATATCCTTGGTCAACAAAGTAATGGCTCTCTAACACATTTACTTCTTAAGACAGCTGCAAAACGAGCAGCTTGAGTGTAACTATTACATTGGGATCTGGTGTGTTTAAAAACTCTTATTTGACTATTATTTCTTTCACCTTCAACCTGCATGTGGAATTTAAACAAAAGTCACTGGTTCCAATTACCACTAAAGCAACTGTCGCAAACGCCTCTTGCCATGGCTAACCCCAGCACAGACGCTAACTCAGGAGCTCTTTCACCCATTGCACACATATAAACTTAATATAAAGTACTTTGCTGGGCCAGCCATGCGTTCCCCAGCTCATTCACCCCGGTCAGTCCTCCGCCGGTCACACCAGCTCCAACACAAATCTTCACATACAGCCTCACTGGCTGTTCTTCACATCATGGCAGGCAGCAGGGATCCGAGGTGCAGCACACTACTGCATTTAGAGGAAGAGCTTAATTAGTGAATCAACAGCTGCTGTGACAATTTGCTTTCCCTGGCTCTGTTCACCTGAGCCACCTCCCCTACCTCTCCCCACTGCAGCTGAATGCAAACCTTACCCACCTCAGCAGCCATTTACAGGTGCATCTCAGAAAATTAGAATATCGTGAAAAAGTTCATTACATGCAAAGTGAGATATTTCAAGCCTTTATTTGATATAATTTTAATTGCGTACAGTTTATGAAAACCCCAAATTCAAAATCAGAAAATTATAATATTACATGAAATCAATAAAAAAAAGGATTTTAAATACAGAAATGTGAGCCCTCTGAAATGTATAATCATGCATATGTACTCAGTATTTGGTTTTGGCCCCATTTGCATGAATTACTGCCTCAATGCGACATGGCATGGATGCTATCAGCGTGTGGCACTGCTGAGGTGTTATGGAAGACCAGGATGCTTCCAGAATAGCGGCCTGCAGCTCTTCTGCATTGTTCAGTCTCAAGTCTTTCATCTTTCTCTAGGCAATGCCCCATAGATTCTCTATGGAGTTCAGGTCAGGCCAGTTTGCTGGCCAATCAAGTACAGTAATCCCATGGTCATTGAACCAGGTTTTGGTACTTTTGGCAGTGTGGGCAGGATCCAAGTCCTGCTGGGAAATGAAGTCAGCATCTCCATAAAGCTCGTCTGCTGAAGGAAGCATAAAGTGCTCTAAAATATCCTGGTAGACGACTGCGCTGACTCTGGACTTAATAAAGCACAGTGGACCAACACCAGCAGATGACATGGCTCCCCAAACCAACACAGACTGTCATCAGAAAAGAGGAATTTGGACCACTGAGAAACAGACCAGTTCTTTTTTTCTTTAGCCCAGGTAAGATGTTTCTGATGTTTGTTGTTCAGGAGTGGCTTCACAAGAGGAATACGACATTTGAAACCCATGTCCAGGACCCGTATGTGTGTGGTGGCTCTTGATGCAGTAACTCTAACCTCAGTCCACTCCTTGTGAAGCTCCCCCACATATTTGAATGGCCTTTTCCTGACAATCCTCTCCAGGCTACAGTCATCCCTGCTGCTTGTGCACCTTTTTCTTCTACACTTTTCCCTTCCACTTAACTTTCTATTAATGTGCCTTGATACAG
>JAPMOB010209137.1:0-22891 GCA_029875015.1 Lepomis gibbosus
CTGCTCTTTATGAAAAGCGCTGTGAGATAACTGTTGTTGTGATTTAGCGCTATATAAATAAAATTGAATTGAATTGAATTAATATTAATTTACTGGGAGAAAACCAGTAGTTCTATGTAAAATCAGAAATTCCCTGCCCCCATTTAGCCAAAATGGCATGATTCTTTTCATAACGCCTCTGCGAAGAATCTTTGACTAATCGGGGTCACCCCTATTTAAAAATAATTTAGAACTGGCCTTTTGTTTAAGCTTGTCTTCAACATAATACCTTATTATCTCAATGAAATTTACTTAAACAAATGTATAGAGTATGTAACACAAAAGCAAAATGTATTATTTTGGCTGTTAAAAAATATTCTTGGCCAATGAGACATAAATTGATTTCAGACACTGAGTGGTTGGGAAATAACCTTATGGTGCATTACAACCACCAACTTGAATGGAGTGTGGATCGGGAAATGCATATGCAAGAACCTCTTAAGTATGTCTGAGCAGGACATTCATCAGGCAATAATAAAGCCTGATTGTGTCGTCTAACTGAACAAAATTATCAATTTAATTTGGTTAATTGGCTGAATGAGTAACAAAATGGGCAATTACTTTCAATTACTTCATACAAGGCTAGTTGGTGTTGTAAAGCCTTTATCCTTTAATAAATTCAATGATCATTTGAAAACAAAACTCCTCACTCAAACAAACATTTGACTGTAGTCTATTACTACCTAGCAATGAATGAAGAGGACTACATCATTGCCTAATACTTTTGAGGTCAGTGAATGACTTGTGTCCTACAGTCACAAGTGGGTCTTTTCAGTTTTGTTTCCTATCTCTGTCTTTAATGTCTGCATTAATGTCTCAATGGAAAGGCACGTATGTGTGACTAGCAGGGGCAGACTGGTAATCTGGCATAACAGGCAAATGCCCAGTGGGCCGATGAACCTTTAGCGTAACGGAAATTATTTATTTATACATCTGTTTTTATAAATGGGCCAACGATAGGCCCATAAAGCGTGATCAGTGGCCCATTGGGTAATTTTCTACACCGACACTGGGCTGGCCCAATCACATCTCTGGCCCTCAACCCCTCCCACTCTTCCCTGTCTGTTTCTTCCGTTGCCGCCCCCCCCCCCAAAAAAAATTCTATAGACGGAGGCTGCCAAATCCGCAAAACAACCCTGATCTGTTTGTTATTGGTGCAGCAGTAGTTTCAACATCAGCTGCAGTGCCCAATGTAGAGCAAGCACAGGCACTTGAAGGAGTAAAGGAGAGCCAGGGCCACTGCCAGGCAGAGTAGGAGGCATGAGACAGCGAAGCAGAGGGACAAAGAGAGCAGGACTGTGGAGGTGAAGCAGTAAACATGGACTAACTCAACCTGTGGAGAGGGAGCAGGAAGATAGGGTCATTTACACGGGGGAAATTGGGGACATGTCCCCACCACTTTTTGAAATGGCAAATGTTGTCTCCATCACGTTATAAAAGAATCTGTTAAAAATGTTAAAAAAAATTAAAAAAAGTAAATTGAGCTAAAAAAACAAAACACGGTAGGCTTACTGATTACTACAATTCTATTCCATTATTGTTATATTTTGAATTGTCAGTTGACACCTAAATTTGGTGTTTCCTAAAGACACTTCTACCATAAACTGGTACAAAAAATGTCACCAGAATGCAGGAAATTAAGTGTTTAATGTTCAAAATCTTCCGGGGGACGAACCAACCAATCAAATATTTCAGCAATATTTTTTTTCTAAATACTATGAAAATATTTTCTTGTCATATTATCATGACCCCAATCTTGTGCACTGTCACGTCTCGTGAATGTTTTGTCAAACCCCTAATCTGAGCCCTTAAATGTCACCACCACTTTTTAACACATAGTGATGCCCTTGGGTAGGGTGTGTGCAATGCGATAGTGACAATGATGATTACTTCAATTAAGGTAAATGATTAGACCATAATCATAAACTGAGACTGTAACCTACTGCTGGAGACTGCTGACTGTCATACAGTGCAGCATTTTGCAAAAAATAAAATAAAACAAGCAAATAAACAATGATGTGATATGACTTGTAGGCAGGGGCGCATCTCTGTAGCTCCACAATCAGAATAAGAATCAGAATCAGAATGATCATTATTGCCATGTAGTGTTTTACACATACAAGGAATTTGCTTTCGTGATAAGGTGCGACACGTAGACAAACATACAAGCTGACATAAATAATATTTCAATGCTTCATTTATTATGGAATGTTGTGACACAAAAAACTGCCGCTCCTGCAATTTGGATTTTGCACTTAATCATACTGCGATTTCAATAATATTTTGATTACAGACCTACACGGGAAATATTTAAGTGCAAGACTAGTAAAGTACATTATACTCACCAATGGAGTGGTCTGCACCTGTTGATTTTGTGTAGGCCAGGAAAGCTGCCAGGAGGAAGATTGAAGAAAGAAGTTCAGCTCTGCCAACCACACCTGTGACCTGATGAAAAAAATAAAAGCAGTCAGTACAGTGGCCAGTCCATACTGATGTATTTATCATTTGTTCATAAGTCTCAATGACATGCAGAAAAAAAATAAATCAATTTAAAAGTTTACCAAAATAGTACATGTTCACTTATACATATTGAAATCATTCTTTTCCTGATTAGAAGATACTTCATGAATGCCATGCTATTTTGCCATGGATTCTCAGGTATCAAAGAGGTCAGAGCTTCCCGCCAGCACATAACCCTCCATCCCCAGGGGTCAACAACAACCTCAAATAAATCCTCAACCTGTGGGAAACTGTCAGTGACAGAAGTGTAGTAGCAGATCCCACAATAGGATATTTCTATGACAGTATATTAGGGCCACTGTAGGTATTTGAAAAAAGTTGTAATAATAATTACGGAGTTGGAGGAGGAGATAATAGTCGGTGAAAACCCAGAATTTACAAGATTATAGTCATAAATTTCACAAAAAAGCTTGGATGTTCTCTGAGATTAAATGCAGAAATTTATAAAGAACTAAGATATGACACATGCTTTCAATTGGCTGTGTCACTCATATCTGTCTGTCTGAAATCTTTTGCAAGTCAGTGCAATCGCTTATGTTTTCACTGACTTGTATTATTAACTCTTTTTAAATGCACTTTTTTAGTCTAGCCTCCCTGTGATCCTCTATCATACCTTCCCACACCATGTATTGCATGGTACATAAAGGCATTAATAAAGTTTATTATTATTATTAATGAAAATAATCCCCCCACCATACATTTACCACTTTAATCTTGGAAATTGAGAGTTTTTTCTTATTATCTCCCTTCCCCAGCTCCGTAATTATTATTCTGCTTTTGTTTTGTTTTTACCTACAATGGCCCTAATACGTGGTTGTATATTTCTGAAACACCTCAAATGAATAAATACAGAGTAACACCCTGCCTGAAATTGTCTCTAACCATTATCCACACATTTAAGACCTTGAATCCAGCTATGGCAATAGCAGCCTCTCTGACGCCTGTCATTTGTGTAAATAATGACTGCCCTCGTGTGGAAGAAATAACATTCTTACACCAAAGAGTTCTTAGAAATAGAGATACCCTAAAACAACACATAGAGCCCCTCAAAGGGTTTTACAGACCACTTTACAAAGCAAGAGTTGTGTCAATTGGGTTTCCTGTATCCCTAAGAGCACACCAAGCATTACAAAAGGATTACAGTTTCACAGAAATAGGCATAAACATCAAGATTCAAAGAAGGCTCATGCATCGTGCTCTCATTGGTGACAGAGGAAATAATTCACTGGCTGCCCATTTGGCTGCAACCAGTAACTATATCACTGTGTCCTTGACCGCTATGGCCTGTAGAAAACCCACCGCTAACTTTATCGGGAAACCACACTATTGCATTAGCTCACTTAAAAAGGTGTCAATTTTTTTTTTTATGTAGTGACCATTCTGCTACAAGGATACTAGGGAAACATGTATGCTTGCGTCCTACATTACGTGTTTTAGTTTATTTACAGCGAATTCTGTTAAACATAAAGAATGAAAGTAAAGAACTGCAACAGGGAGCTCCTAAAGTACACACAGCGAAATCAATAGACAGCGGGGCAGAGAGCCCAAGGCGAGGACAGTGAAGTGAACCAGGTGAAGTAAATATAACTTGAAGATTACTCTTGGAGTTGGCGACAATTACGCTCGTTACTGTACACGCAATAAATCCTTAAAGTGAAAAGCCAATATGTTATCAATACACCAGTTCAATAAGCATAAACATGTGGAAAGCAATATTTTGATCTGCTATGTCTGCAGTCTCTCATCCCCCGCGGCTTTGTTTTACCCAAGCACAGCGTGCTAGCTCAGCTAATGGTGAATTGTTACAAACAAGCTAAAACGAAAGTTGTTTATATGCAATCTAACTGTTGAAATCCATATGCCACATTTCTTAAAGTTTTGCAAATTCTTGTTAACTTGGCTGCTGGCTGAGAAAACCAGCCCCTCCTCATTCTACAAGACGTACTTGCTGGCAGCGAATAACATCAGCAGCAGAGGTTCAGAGGACAGGACAAGAGGAATGGCTGATACGGACTGATGTCTGTATTCTTCATTCATTCTAGACCCCATTCGCTTAATTATTTTACTGACATTTCATATTTATTTCCAGTGAGCTATTATTGAGTTCATACAGCAACTTTGTAAACATTACAGTTGTTGTTCCAGAAACATTGTTATATTTAAAACATACAATTCTAATCCTGTTGTGAATATATTGTTCTTTAAAATATAAAAAAACAATTATTTAGTAATGAAAAAGAACCAATAAGAGTATCAACAAGGAGTATCGATAAGGAGTGTCAATAAGAGCAGTAGTGTCGATAAAATCCTAACAATACCCATCACAAAGCTAACTACGTTTTGGTTACAATTTGGCTGAATTACTCAATGAGTGTGTTCCCCCAATGCCATTTTAAAAACTTAAGATATTGTTTTGGAGTACACTAAATAATGTGTATTTGAAGATACTTGGAGATACTAAAAAAAAACCCAGAGGGCTCCATTCAAAAACACACTGAGAAAGACATGGGAACACACAAGGACTCTTTGTACGCACTTATCATGAAGGGACCTTCAGTGCTTGGAGCATAACTCAAAAACAAATGATCTGTTCAGAGAAAGATTCCAGACGACGATAACATGAAGGGCATTTGCTGGACCAACTCTAAGGGCTCATTTGTGAGGCAAATTGTTTCCATTCAAGAAGTCTGGGAGACTCTGCATAGATTAGAGAACACCATGAGGAAGATTGGCACAGTAGTGCATGCTGTGTAACAGTAGCACTACACCCCAAGAGTGTTTTCTTTGTTTTTCTACTCTGGTCAGGGCCTGTCTGGTCATCAGTTCAGCTATGTTGAATAGGATAAATTACAAGTCCTAATTGGGGAAGAGGCTTTTCAGACAGGCAGTATAGAAGAAAATGAGATCACATTCAAATGATATAAGGTTCAATAAACTTTGTGGTCCCAATAACATTCATGATAAACGGTTTTAACAACTAAATTTAAAATTCAAAAACAATTTTAAACAATTTAAAAGCAGCACAAAAGAATTTCTGCAGTCAGATAACAAGGCCTGTTAATCATTGCTCTATAAGCAGAAGGGGTTTAAATGACAGTAACAAAATTGCCTAACTCTTGTTGTAAGTCAATTAATACCATGCATGTAGTCCACAACAGGGGAGGGGATGTCTTGGATAAGATATGGTCACACCCTGAGCAGGCCATGACGGGCAGGGTCTAACAAAATGCTGGACTGTTTTTTCACTGTCATATTAATTTTTAAAAATCATATAAAAACAATGTGATTTTGACGTGGCTTCTTCAGCTCTAATGGTGGGTATGATCGTGTGGAGTAAGGCCACATGTTCAGAAGCGCCAAACCTGAGGCATTATACAAATATGATGTCACACCCTGCAGACAGAGCTGGTAGGCATGTCGGAACTATACTGAGGTGGTGATGTTGTAGCAGTGTTGTAAGCAGCAGACGTGATTTCCTAATGCACCTCCCATGTACAGTATGTACATATACAAATGGCTTTTACACTATATATTAACAGAAGCAGCCAAGAGTTCTGACTTGAAGTCTGTGGTAAAAGACCACAATCTGCTAATATACTTCACTGCTTCAGCATTTCCCCAACATCCTCACTGGGCTTTTCCAGTGTGATGGGCCATCATCTGAAGGAGCTTCAACTTTTAAAGGGGCCGCCCTTCCTTGAGAATAAATGCTGGGTATTTCCTGCCAAGAACTGAAGAAGTCATAGAAAGATCCCATAAACTGGGTACTTCAACTTGAACAAAAAAAAGAAAAAAAAAAGCTACTTCCAAGAAAACAGTGTCTCTTCAGTGGTGACCTCATGCTGCACTGGTGGGCGTATCTGAAAATTCCGACCAATAAGCATCACAAATTAATTTCTATCCATTACTAATAGCCCATTCATTCACACAAGTTTGAAAACTGATCGCTCAACAGGACATCACATTAAAGGGGAGCTATTATGCTCATTTTCAGTTCAGTTATTATGGGACTCCACTAGAGTAGTTCTGCATGAGTCAGAGTTTATTCAAATCTTGAATTATCTCTCTTAAAGGGCAGGCTAACTTTCTGGAAGCTTCCGAAGGACAGCACCATTGACTGAAGTGAAGCCAAAACAGCTGGATTGCCCCCTGGTGTCTGGCTGCAGTATAGGTTATAAACACTGCCCCCTCCATGTTAGCGGAAGAGACATGGGGNNGGTCAAAGTACAGCTCAAATACATTTTTCCCCAAAGATGATTTTATATCATTTTAGATAGTTTTTATGACAGTAATGTAGGGCTCTACAGTGTGAGTATTTCAATTGCATACGTCCCTAAAAATAGATATGTGCGAACAGCAAAAATTATTTATGAAGACAGCGTGTGAGTAAAGACTACAATCCACCATAATCTTTCTTTCAAAATGTTGAATTCATTACACATGAATGGTTATGATTACTGACAAATTAGTAGTTAGCATTAAAAAATTAGAGACTAACAACCATGTGGGCCATTTTTATTACGAGAGAGAGAGCGAGACAGATTATACTAACAGTGTAATATTACAATAATTTTATTTAATGTTATATTATACTAATACAGCAATTTATACTAGGTAGTCATCCTGGTTGTGAATAGTGCATCTGCAGTGGAGAAACCAGGATGTGACTGCACCAATATGTGCTCCTTCTAGCCAGTCTCCTCACCTGTTGCTCCTCAAGAGCAACAGGTTCTATTTTACTAAAATTCTTATTATAAATATTGTTTAGTTACCCACAGCACATAAAGTATGGTGTGTGTTGTGGAGGTGCATTGTGTATTTGTTCCTTGTTCAAAAACTACAAGTTTCACAATCCACAAGCCGCACCAATCACAGCAGAGTGTTCTGTAATGAGTGTTTTTATTCATTGCAGTGTTGCTCTGCCATAGTTTCAAAATCAACCAAAAATATTTTTTACACATCTCATAATAACATTTCAGACCTCTAAGGTGTTTTGTGGGCGCTACTCCACAGTGTTCTAAGCTTGCACGCTCACATGCTTTGGCATCCGACTCCAACAACAACCACTTTTCTTTTGAGGAAAGTACGGTCACGTTAATGGTAAGTTTCTGTCACTCCTTTGTGAGTTGATTTAGCTGTACCTAAATTTGGAGTGCACATGTATTCAAGCCTTTATGATAAATCCACTGAAACGCCCGGTGCGAGCTGACAGGCAGGTTAACAACTTTATCCTGTCATTTTCTCTCTTTACAAAGACAAGTGTTGCAGTATGAGAGGCCAACCTGAAGAGAGGCTATTAAGTTTTCATGTTAAGCGATTCGAGAACCACATACAGTATTCAAAATAAGGTGTCCATACAGTATGGAAATAAAATTATTTTGGATTATGTTCATAGAAAGATAGGAAACTTTCACAGAAATTTAGGGAAATTAATTATTCTGTTTTCTATTCTTTGATTCAGGGTTGCTGGAAAAACATTAAAAAATTAGTTGACTGTTATTGCTCTTTCATCACCATCTATATTATACAATGGGTTTATGTTTAAATAGTTTACTATAGCACAACATTGTTTACAAGAGTGCAAAGGTCTTCAAAGGTAGCCTCATAGTTTTGCACCAAATTAATGCATTTAACTTTAAAATGTACAAACTTTTCTTCTTGTGAGAAACTGCATTCACTGTGATAACTGATCAGTGTTTTAAAATGATATGTGCATGTTGTAATATTGCTGTTATTTTCATAAAATACAATGACAATATGCCAGATACTAGGGTATTCACTTCCAGGAGAGGGAGCACATACATGCAGTATAAATATGTATGTAATTTATTCTTTGTTACGGTGCTCCTTGAACTTTTTTCACAGTGCTCCTAAATAATTGTACTCCTTTGAACAAAGGTTAGCATAGAGCCCTGTCATGGATAGTCAACTGTAAATTTTACTGATAAGTTCAGTTTTAACTAATTAGATGTGATGCTATAAAAACAGGGTTTCACATCATGATTTACAGCTGAGCCCAGCTTGTGATTGAGTTGGTCAGATGAATCAGGTTGGGAAAACAATAAATTTACTGTCAAGTTACTAATGTAACTTGACAGTAATGTAAACTGCTGCTTACATTAGCTGTACTTAGCTAGTTAGCTTAGTTATCAATGCAGTTATATTCCTATTAGCTACTATACTACTAGCGATTAGCTAGTCCAGGCAGAGTGAGTTGGACCGCTGGCTGCATGGCTAATTGAGTTAACAACTTCACTATCAAATAAAGCCACCTGTCCATTAAGAAACTAACTGTCCTTCATAACTGAAAAAGCACTTTCTGCTATACATAACTGAATACTCTCCAAAAACTTAAAGAGTGGTTCTGAGCAGAACGCTCAAATAACTTAAACAAATAAGACTGAGCAGTTGCATGGGCGTGTCCCTGTACTTTGTGGACATGCTATACATAACTTGCCTTCACCCAGTAAATGTTCACTTACAGCTTCCGTGTGGATGGGGTGCACAGCAAACAGCAATGCTGCTACCAAGCCGGAAGTTCTGTCCAGGAACAATCGGCAAACTCGCAGGAAAAGCACACACACTACGGCGTGCAAAATAACGTTAAGCAGATGGTAGGAAGCGGCGCTCAGCTCACTGAAGAGGTAGTTCAGTCGGAAGGTGAATACCGTCAAGGGTCGGTAAGATTTGTGGCTCCGCTCCTGGAGTTGGGAACACACAATATATACAATATACATTCTGTAAAATACACATCAGTTGAGAGACATTGAAAGGCTGACAAATGTGCTGTCATTGTTTTTTTGATGCTTTAAATAAATAAAATGATGATGAATGACTCTTTAAATAAGTTAACAGAAGGAGGTTGCAATTGAATCCTTAATGTTTCAATGGACTAATACAGATTTAATTGACATAAATAATACTGCTTACCTCAGCCATGGGTGTTCCCCAGAAGTCATTGAGGAATAGGTTGCGGAGAGGGGTTGAAGGCCGCAGGTCCTTGTTGTCTAGGATTGCTGAGACATCATCAAACACAAAGCCGCATGACAGGCTGTTCCAGTAACATCCTACCACCAGTCCAGTCAAAAGTACAATCTCCTTCCATGACACGACAGCCATGGCTAACCAAAGCCGTCATTGATCACTGTACAGAAAAACAAAAAGGCCATGACATCCATCAAAATTAGCTGACAACATGATGTGCAACATCTTGCCTTGATTTCATGACTGAACTACCATTTTAAAGGCAACAATTCAATAATAACATCAGAGCAACTCAGCAAAGGACTTGGTGTGGTAGGTTTATAAAACAACTTTATTCAGTAAGTCATATTAAGTTTTAGACCAAGAATGATATTTCTTCTTATGCTGCTTCCTTGCCACAGCACTCACTCCACGTTATGGCGATTTAAAATATGTGGTGGCAATATAATCTCTCACCCTGTTTTGTTGATTTAGATGTGGATTGTTGTAGACACAAATTTGGTAACATAGCCAGATATCTAAATTACCGTAAGTAAATCAAACTACGGGCAGGGATATTAGCTCGCATACTAAACAGTCCAGCAATCGTTACAGTGACAGCTGGCTGCAAATGAGCAAAAGCAATGGAGAGTGGACATTAACAGCAATCTAAAACCTGTGTAAGCTAGTATTAGTTACCCTCCTTAAATAGCTATCTAAGGGCATGTGTTGGTTAAATGAATAAAATCACCATTGCTATCGCTCAATCGCGGCAATATAGAAGTACAAAAAGCCCCAAACAGTATGTTCTGACGATTCCAGACTGGCTGCTGCAACATAACGTTAATTAACGTTAATGCTAATTTAGTAGCTAATGCTAACTAGGTTGATACCAGTCGTCATGTCGGATGAAGTGGACGCAGATGTATTTTTAAGTATGTCTTGAATTTCCTACCTACCGTGTCTACAACGGGGCAGATGGTGACTGTAGAGGTGATGTAAAAAACTTGGAATGGTCACACATACGGAGTGCACAATTCAGCAAGCGGCATTTCACTTATGGAAGCTAGCTAGCTAGCTCCATGGCTTCATCCCTATCACTTCCGGTGCAGAGGTGACCGCGGAAGTTAACCGTCTAGACTCGATGCTTTTTGACTCAAACCCAATACGAAGTGCTTAAATTGCGATTTCTAAGTACTTGATTATGGTATATCCGCAATGTGTGGATGGTCCACTCACAGATATTTACTAGTTGTAGTTTCTTGTGGACAAGCTTGTTAACGTTAGCTAACGTTAGTGAGTCGACTGACTCTTTTGTTGTGAACGGTAACCTAGCAGCATCCGAAGCATCAAAGATCATGGAAACCTCAGGATGGCTATTTAATGTAACCTGTAGCCTATATTCTGCATCTAGCTTTACGTATGTTACTGAACGATGTTGAATAACACATTTTGTTTAAATGTTTATCTTAGCTAGCTAACGTTAATTAATGAACACGAGTAGCAGTTTGTGCATTAACGTTTACGTAAATTACCAAAAACACCTAACGTTATGTTAACTTAACGCTAATCACTAACGTTAATGTAACGTTAGCTAGGTTAGCTATTAGCGAGCGAAACAAACATTATTGTAGCGTTAACGTTAATAAATACTGCTAACTTGCACGGCAAAGTTTAGTTTAGTGACACTGTGCTGTCTGCTCAATTCCTGGTGAAACATTCATAACGTTATACGCTATGGCCAAGATGCCCACTGCTCTTGAGTGGGATAAAATGACGAAAATTGACCCAGCGAGCCTCTATGAATGTGAAAAAGAGCAAGTGGACGACGTCTTCGGCATGTTGGTTTTGGTTAGTGTCTACACTTTACACCAATATTAATTAACGTTAAACAACAAATGTATGCTCAGCAACCCAACCACCAGCTGCTATCTGGTTTTAAATTATAAGTTGAGTACAGTGGTACTCTGTGTGTCTAACCATGGCTATGGTTACTTGCACAAAAAAGACCACTGTCCTGCTGATCTGAGATTATTGTCCAGGGTGTTAACGTTCAAGCTCAGTGGCTTTGTCAGCAAAATGTACTTATCCGATTGTTTTTCTTTGACTGTCTCCTCCTTCTGTGGTCACTGTTGACCTGGATATCTCAGTTCAGTTCAGTGTGCGTTATTGGCAGGAATGTTTCATTGGCAAAGTATTTTGCAACAAAATAGAAAAAGTTTACGTGTGAGTATGATAAACGAGATTAATCCAAATAAGACCATTCAATTTAGCATTTATAATTTACAATAAACAAAAATAACAAATACACTCACATACATCTCACATAGTAGTCTTACATCTGCATACATTCCTCGTTAAATTTAATGCTGTCATCTGAACTTTGATTAGTCCAAGGAAAAGTTTACATTTTATGTGCAGTATATAATGGAATATAGTCTAACCCCCCCCTTGTGTATGTGGCTATTGTGCTGTATCAGAAAAGTATTGTTTTGCGTTTAAATGATTATGCATTTGATCTTTTTTTTCATTTAGACCGAAGAATGGGAGGTGAAGGATAAAGCCCCGGAGGACATTATGCATGTCCTCAGAGTGTTTCAGGCCCTGCTGAAGGTGTTCTGTCTTGTTATGACTATATTCTGATCTCTCCCACACACATCTATCAGCAACCCCACTAACATATATAGTGTATTTAAAGAAGACGTAATTGTCTTCTCTCCCTCTGCCTGTTAGATCAAGGATCGGGATTTTACTGTTGCCGTCAACTTTATTGATAAGATGGGCGTAAAGCATGCTAAAACCGGTTAGTGCACATATGAAGTTTAGTATGTTTCAAAATGCTTCATATCTTCAAATTTGCAAACAAACACTGTTTACATTGTTAATTATGTCTTCTGTACTGTAGAAACAGAACTGCTCACCAAGGTGTCGAGGCTGGAGCAAGAGTGTAAGGTAATGCTTCTCAGCATCTGTAGGTCACCATACTTACATACATTCTGTATGTTACAGTGTGTATGTTACTCATTAAGATACTGTGGTGTTTTATCACTGGGATGAATGTCAGTAACAGTATAAATGTGAAAAAACTTAAGTTAATATGACTTTAATGATAACTAGAACTGCAAGCAGTTGTAAACGGGGTCCAAGCCCCCCGGTGCCAGTCGTCCTGGGCGCCCCGCCCTCGCGCTGCATAAGGTCCCCGAGTTTGGTCTCGATGGGCCATTCCAAACAGAGGCAAAATTTCCCGCGTTTGAAAATGCCATTAGAATGAATGGGATTTAGTGAGAGATTTCAGCTTCGATTATAGCGCCACCTTTAGGCCGATTTGCACCAATTTTTTCTGGTGTAATCAGGGGCCCATGAGGAAGAATTGACCCAAATTTGGTAAAATTCGGACTTGTGGTTACGGAGATATAAAATGAATGTGTGTGAATGGGAGTGTTTTTTGATTTACGATTAAGACAAATAATTTTTGGCCGATTGACACCAAATTGGACACAGCCCTTCGGGAAGTCATGCCAGAAAAGTTCACCAAGTTTGGTGTTGATCGGGCAATCCAAATCTAGGGAAAATGTGCCATGGTTTGAAATAAAATGCATGATATAAAATGCATGTAAGTGAATGGGAGTGTTTTTTCATAAATGATTAACAGAGTCACCTTTTAGCCAATTGACACCAAATTTCACACAGACCTTACGTAAGTCATGCCGCATAAGGTCCCCAAGTTTGGTGTTCATCGGCCATTTCAAACCTAGGCAAAATGTGCCATGATTGAAAATCCCATTCATTTCAAAGGGACCATGCTGAACAATTTGGCACAAGTTTCACGTCAATGCGATTTGTGGTTATAGAGGAACTAATTTTTCGGGTTAAACAGCGCCACCTAGGGGTTAGTTACACCAAATTTTGCACAGGTCCTCAGGGGGACGTCACACATAAGTGCTCCAAGTTTGGTGTCGATCAGCCATTCAAAAGCGAAGATATGGCATCAGTTGCTGCTACTAGCATTTTGCATGAATAATCGTTAGCTTACAACCGGAACAGTTTTTCACGTATCAGTCTGGGGAGCACAAGCCTGTATGATGTTGGTCCAGAGAAATTTGGTGTCGATCGGACTTGCGGCTTCGGAGGAGTTAATTCAAGCTGGTTATTCAGTTTTCGCGATTTTGTGCAAAAAAAATTATAGGCGGAAATGGGCGGGGCCTATACCACGAGATTCAGCTCAATCCCCCAAACGCGTGGATATAAGGTTTTCCATATACACCTTCGTAGGTGGGAGTTCCAAGCCCAAACGCCCCCTAGAGGTAGACGTGTGCAAATTTTTGCGCCTGAGGTACTCATGGGCCTGTGAACCTACCTTGCGAATTTCGCGTCCCTAGCAGTTACCGTCTAGGCCGCAGTATGTGTTTTATGCACGGAAGAAAAAAGAAAAAAAAGCTGTCCTAATCCTAAAGATTCCAATAGGGTTCCCAGCTCTGCTGGTACTGGGAACCACAATGCCTTGCATTCGCGGGTTCCCAGCCCCAATCGGGCTTGGACCACTACAAATAACTTAATATGTCTGACTGGAAATAATGCGTCATGCTTTATTTCTGGCAACAGTGCTAAATCTTTTAGCCAATCATAGTGTGTAACCCTGGGTACAAAAGGATTGGTTGTTGTGACCACTGGATGACAGCACCTAAGAAGATTACAGCTAATTCCTTGCATGCTCACAGCCATTGCTTCTAATTACAATTTGATTATAACTCAAGTTTTTTAACGTTTGTATGTTATCAGATTTTCCACTGTCCCCGCAGCAAAGAGAAAGTTAGGCCTTCTTTAAGGACTTTATGCATTTATCTATAAGTGTTGTGACTTATAGGTTTCTTTGTGGGGATTGTTTGTATGTTTATATGTCTTGTTTCCGGTCTGTACGGCTCAGCACTCCGGCACAGGGCCAGACACACGCTTTCTGAGAGATGAGATCCGGCAGCTCGAGACCCAGCTGGAGCAGAGAGAGAAGGAGTTGACCCAGTTAAAGAAAGAAATGGGCAAGGAAAAGAAAAACAATGAGGAGGTACGAGCATATTATGCATAATTCCCATGCGTGGCATAGGACTATGTAATCAGTCCTTGTATGACTTACAATTGTTAGTTCATATATAGCTTTCAACTGATTTATAAAGGTGTTGTATAAACCCATTTTCCTTTCATATAGATAAGGCCATTAGACCTTTCAAAGGTCTAGCATCTAGGGTAATCATTCCCACAGGGAGATTCTGTTTCTGAGCTGTCTCTAAAATGTTTCGCGTTCGTCTCTCACTATCAACAAGCTGTCATTGACTGATAAACCGATTTGTTCTGAATTTATTAGATGTGGTATAATTAGTTATTAGTATAATTAGTCTGGTAGCTAGTATTGAGGATAGAAATTTATGATATGTGTTTAAACAACTAATTGCCCTATAGGATGAACAATCTGTAGGACTGTTACCTGGCTTAATACTACAATTTATAATAGCACAATTCCATATCTCTTTTCAAGTTTCGTTATCCAATGCCCATTTATAGGCTTAACACAGAAGTAGAATAAGGTCATACTGGAATTCTTTGTAAAACTCATTCGTATATCCATCAATAGCAGGAGACTTATGCATTGTGAGTTTATTAATATGATTATAAATCTCATTTTCTGATATTGCCTATGTAAAAGATATCTATCCATCTCATTGTGACCCAGTGATTTTTCTACTTCCTTATTTAAGAAAATGTTTATTGCTGCTTTAGCCTCTGCTTGCTGCTTTAAGTTCTTAAATAATGAGGTTTCCCTAGATTTTTAGGGCCCGAGCACAAAACCGTATGAGGTCCATATTGAAACTGAACTTTTTTTTCTGCAAAGTAACTTCAATTTTGGTGGCCTGCACGTACTCGAAAACTCAAACTTTGCACATAATTCAGATGTGGCGAAAAATTTCATATTTTATGGGTTTCACGCATGGGCATGGCAAAGTGGCTCGCTAGCGCCCCCTACAGAGCAGCCCCTGGACAAAGTTTCACCTATATATGCAAAATTTCTGTGGTACGTGTATCATGTCCAGATGTACAAAAAAGCCTCTTAGACTGATGCCCCACACCCAACAGGAAGTCGGCCATTTTGGATTTAATAGTAATTTTTGGTAATTTACACACATTGTACCTTAAAAAACTCCGCCTAGGGGATTAGCCCGATTGACTTCAAATATTTTCTGTGCACTCTAAACCCATTGCCGATTAAAAGTTGTGCAAACGGTGAGTTTTGTCCACAAGCGTGTCAGTGGTGTTGCGCCAAAATGGATGATTCACCACAAAACAGGAAGTTGTTAAAACTTCAGTCTACATGCTCACATCTGTACCAGATAATAACAGTCCCACCCAGAACACATCCATATGCAAATATTTACTCAAAGTCATACCACCACCTGCTAGCAACAGGAAATGACACGTTTTATGAAGGACTACTCCTAACAGGTTGGTCATGTCAACTTCAAGTGGGATAGTGAGACTTCATGTTGTAAAACTTTTTCAGTAATTGGCATGGGGGTGGCATAAAATCTGCATAAAATTTTACACGTTTGATAAGAGTCCCGCCCTGAACACATGTACATGCCCCATTCACCCGTAGTCATAGCGCCACCTGCTAGCAACAGGAAATGACCTTTAGTGAAGTAGCCCCAGCGGCACATTTCACCTACATGTATAAAATTTCTGGGGCACATGTATCATGGAGCGATGCTCTAAACCAAACAAAAAGTCGGCCATTTTGAATTTTATGATCATTTTTGGATGATTTACACACTCCGTACTTTAACAAATTCCTCCTAGAGATTTCGTCCAACTGACTTCAGATTTGTGCTGTTCAGCCTAAACCCATTGACGATTAAAAGTTGTGCAAACGGTGAGTTTTCATTGAACGGCGTGCCTGTGGCGTGGCATCCAAAATCGATGATTCGCCATGGAAGAGGAAGTTGTTGTAACTTCAGTGTACATGGTCACATCTGAACTAAACTTTATGTGCTTGATAACAGTCATGCCCTGAACACATCCACATGCCAATATTCAGTTATAGTCATAGCGCCAAGTGCTATGTAGTGCCACAAAGGGGACACAAGAAGTGAAGACTAACACCTTTGTGCTGCGTCCGAAGCGCGTGGCAAATTCACAGCCGCACCAGCAGTTCTCCAGAATCTGCAACACAGCCCCTTCACAACTTGACGCTCTACACGTGCGTGGGCCCGCCCAACGCTGCTTGCTTACGTGTTTTTTCTCACTGTTCCGTTTGAGTGATTTCTTTGCATGTTCTTTTTATTTATTCATAAAAGAGGCATAGGCTATTATTTCATCCCTTAGAACAAACTTAGAGTTAATGGGGCAATGTCTAACATCTTTTTCTAGATATCTAAAGGCACCAGACAGGGGGATCCATTTTCCCTATTGATTTTTGTTTTATGTATCAAACCACTGGCAGAACATAATACATAAAAGCAGAAAATAAAAGGCATAAATACAGCAGGAGAAAAACAGTTATTGTCAATGTACACAGATGGTATTTTAATTTATCTATCTCTGGCCAGGACACTCAATTGTTAATGAATGAATGAATTTGGAGCTGTACACTCACTGATGAAATCATATATAAATTTGCATTTTTTGAGAATAGTGTAAATATGACAAAGAATCTGGATGACTTGTATTTAAGTCTTAATTTAGAGAATTAAGACTTAAACCTGCAGTGCAAAACTTTTGTCTCCCCTTCTGACAACACTGACAACAAATGGTTACGATGTATAGGCTCTGCTATATTAAGTTCGTTCCCCTTTCTGCTCTGGCAAACCAATCACTGCTGGTTGGCATGAAACACATCTCTACTGGTTCGCCAGTGTGGGAATGTCGCTACAAACACCAGATTTAAGAAGTTTGCTCAGCATTGTGTTAACATGTTTGGAAAGGGCCTGAGCATTCATTTATGTTTTAAAGTCCTGCATTCTAGCTTTAAATAGACAGTCTAAAATCCCATTTTTCCTTTGGAAATAAGGTGAAATCATACAGATGAAAATCATTACCAAGATTTTTATTTCTTTTCAAAGTACTACCCATATATATTGTCTCTAACATGTTCAAGAAGGGATTGTATTATAGTAAAATTCATATGGAATGGCAGGAAACCAAGAGTAAAAATCAAACACCTTAAACTGATGACAGAATAAATGGCCGGTGTAGATTTACCAGACTTGCAAGCTTACTGTAAAGCAGCTGAAATTAGGAACAAAGGTGGGAAAGTGTGGATGCTAGAAAACACGCATAAAACAAGGAGAGAGACGGAAATAAATTGTAGAGTTATACCACTATTCTGCCTTTCTCTAAATATAAAAAAACATATGTTGAGAATACATACAATCTTTTAAACAGCTATTTTGACAATATTGTCTACTCTCATTTATTTATATTCTAACAAGTTTTTGATGTTTGTGATCTATTTAATGAATAAATGCAATGGTAAAATGTATGCTTAAGGTGCATGACTGGGGGGTCAAACAGTATTCTTAACAAAGATAAGTAAAAATAATTTAAGCTAACCATGAAGATATACAAATTGCCTGGAAGGATTAAATAGTAGCCCATTTTTGCGGCTGCCGACTGACCAGTTACAAAATTTGTTGTCACCATTAGTCAGACACAGACACATAGGGAAATAGGGTCCAGGCTGGAAAATACAGATGTTTCCTTTTAAGTACACTGGAGCAAGGCTAATGCCAAGTGCAAATATAACTTATGTTTGTTGTGCATTTGGTGTGGTTAAATTCACAATGTGATTATGCATTTTGTACGCTGTTTGTTTTCCTAGTTGGTGGTGCGCGCAGAGGAGGCTGAGGATGAGGTCAAGAAGCTGAAAAGAGAGGTATGTGGCAGCTGGCTCTGCATCTTACAGATCATAAAAAATATTTTCATTCATTGCTTCACCCTCAGTCAGTACACATCTATTCTTACTTTGTTTAAAACTTTTGTAATCTCCTGTGCTTTGCCATCATTTGCTCATAAGAATGCTTTTTCAACTTTCATCTCTTTCTATTCCATTGCTATAGATTAAAAAGCTTAAAAAGAAGGTAAGAAATATAGGTGGTAGTGAAGTAAAGTTTGGTGTCAGTTATTCAAAATAAGTATTTAAGTACGTAGTAAGTAAAAAGTAAGTAGTTTGATAGTTTGTTCTTGTGTAAAGGTATACATCAGAGGACACATTTTTCTGCTGAAGAACTGTTGTTTTGTTATTTTGCCACAGCTTTTTATTGAACTCCATAAGGTTAGAGAGAGTGCAAGTTGGCCAGCTGCTACAGTGTTAGAGTGAGAACAGTAAGATAACATACAGATCAGAGAGGTAGGTAGGTAGGAACATGGTAGATATCAAATAGATCCAAACATCTGTGCATAAATGAAGTCTACTGTATGTATTAAACAAATAGTGTATTTTCTGGATGGTCCAGTTTAAAGTGAAACAGTATATTTTTATATATATTTGAAATGTAAATATGGGCAACAAATTAAAGGAAAAACCTGAATAAAAGAGTGGGGAAACATGTCAAATGCAGATGCTTCCGTGCACAATGGTTTGGGGAGTATGAAAATATTGTGAATAAAATGCTACTCAACCCAGACACCAGATCTCAACCCAGTTTTACTCCTATGAAAGATTTTGAACCGCTGTGTAAGATATTGCTCTCCACAACCATCTCCATAAGACCTAATGATATAATGTAAACTTCAAAGCTATTTAGTGATATCTGTGACTGCTTCTGATGCTATATGTCTCTTTGTTATGTCTGACTATGTTTGTGTATTGTTCTTTCTGCTGTACCCAGGTCTCTTTTGATATCAATGAGACTAACTAATTAAATTAAGATGGTGTGTGTATATAGGTGTGGGGATATCTTGTGGTGGAATGGTGTTCATCCTTCCAAAAGATTTCCACAGAATTGGCAAGGAGCACTGAAGCTGTTCTGAGGGCTCATGATGCCCTGACTCCATCCTAAGACACTCTGTTGTTTTTTTCTTTAATTTGTCACCTGTATTTAAGGAAAGATTATCATTCCAAGAAATCCAAAGACTAAAAAGTTACTAGGTTACCCACTTGTCCCCCTTTATAAAAGCCCATTTTGCCCCTACATGGCATTCTCAAACGTATTTCTTCTAAATACCTTACACATACCAGGCAGTAGGACCAGGCTCTGATATTTGCATGGAAATGACTAAAAGAAGTATTCGGTTATCAAAATTGTTGCATATTGATTTTCTCTTAAGCAAATAACCTGTAGTGTGTGGTCACAGGATAATGGATCCAGTTCCTTTTCTGAGACTTATTCTGAACCATAACAGAATGAGCAGCTCCAGCAGGATGTGGACTTCTATCGTGGAGAGCTGGACCAGAAAGAGCCAGCCCCATCCCGAGATGAGAATGCTGAGACCCAGCGGAAGCTCAACTTGGCCAATCGCCAGCTCTATCAGTGTTTGGAAGACCTTCAGGTACTTGGAAAAGTATATGTCTACTTTGCAAGTCTGGCTATAGTACCATTGGTTTCCCACCCTCTCTCTCTGGTGGAGATAGACAGAAAGAGATCACTGTTGTTTTCAATTCATAATTTAACTTTTTACTACTTGTTTTTATGGCTTTTATCTATTTTTATTACCTGCTCTTTATACTGCTGATTTGTAGCATGTAAAGGTATGCAGCCATAAATCAAGATTATTGTATTATTTTTTTGTCTATTAGCGAGCCGAGGATGAAAACATACACCTGAAGACACAGAACGAGCAGATGCAGAAAAGTCTGGAGGAGTCAGTGAAGGAGATGGAGAAGATGACAGATGAGTACAACAAAATGAAGATTGTTGTACAGCAGACTGACTCCATTATGGACCAGCTCAGGAAAGAGAGAGATCATGCAAAGCTGCAAGTAAAGGCCCTCCTCAATTAACTACCTTTTAAATTTTGTATTCCGTTCCCAACCTAAACCTGTTGATGATACCATTTATCATTTTACTGCATAGTTATGAAATACATGAACTGGGTTATCATGAAAAATACTTTTTTATTGAAGCTGATTATTTTACATTATAATATTATGTGCAAGATACTGAGTCACACCTCTGTGTGTGTGTTTAATGGGCAGGTCAGAGAGTTAACGGATAAGATTCATAGCATGACTGAAGAGGATGACCCAATTATGGCAGCAGTCAATGCCAAAGTGGAGGAGTGGAAGGTGAGTGTTAATCCAATGTCAGCTACTCTCAACAAGGCACCTGTTGTTTTTGTCTTTAAGACAGATGTACTTAAAAGATATGTGTAATGAAGCAAGAGAGTAGAACTTTTAAAAGCAACCTACAGAGCAAATTAAATTTTAAACACTGGCCTTTGACTGCAGGAACTGGAGTCTACATTTAGTTTGTGGGCCACAAAAAGTCCCTTCTATAGGGTACTTGCTGAAGGCCCTGGAACTATGTGGGTGATAGCTTTGCTGTACTGAGTGTTAATGATTTATCATCTGTCAAGGCTGACACAACATGTTAATTCACAGAGTAGGCAATTTGTGGTTGCCAGTAGTATCAAGTGGAAATATCTTTTAATTTTATTGATGTCAGAAACCAAACTGTGTTAATTTACCAGCTACCCGAACGACAAACAGAAGGGCAATTTTATCAGTGTGGTCATATAGTAATATAAATAAAACTGAATTGAATTGAATTGAATATACAGAAACAGAAATACAAAACTATAAAACACAAGATTGTTGCTACTTCTGGCATTTTCAGCTTTTCCTCCTACACCTTCCATTGTGCTGACATGATCTTTTCCTCACATAGAGAGTGCTCTCTGGGAAAGACGATGAGATTGTAGTGTACCAGCAGATGATCCGTGATCTGAGGGAAAAGCTGCGTTCAGCCCAGTTGGACTTGGACAAAAGCAACATTATTGCCTTGCAGCAGGTCTGTCCCAAATAGGGGAGGAAGTAATCATTTTTTGTCTCTCGCTCTATCTGTATGTGTGTGTGTGCGTATCTATATATCTATCTGACATCAAAATATTTGCATTATTTGGCTAAAAGCAGGAGTAGGCAACTTTGGAGAAACCAGCAAGAGAGAGCTAGATTTTAAAAATATCCAACCAACAAAAACTACCCGTTCTTGTTAAAGCCACATATAACAAATTGTTTTATTTTTTATTTCAGAGCATTCGATTTATTGATTGGTGTCAGACGTAAAGAGAATTACAACAATTATAACAATGCTTCTAAAATAAATTGCCTATCATGGTTTTAATACTCAGCATCATACAGTAAGTGGTCATGTTTTAATACATCAAAGTAATAGCTGCAAGACATGTGGATGCTCAAGAATTATTTTTGTTAAAGCATATGTGGCGTTGTGGTGCAAAAAAGGATAAAGCCTTAAATAAAACCATATTTTCATATTATAATTCCTCCAGACCCACATACTTGAATATACAAGACAAATATTGTAATTACGGTGTGGAAAGTCATTATGTGTGCATGCCTTTATTTGTGTCATTTGTGGCAGGGAAATCCTCACTAACTGGGTCTTCATTTCATCTTCTTCCATTTCTCTGTCATTATTCGCACTTTCTGCTTTATCTCTTTGCCTTATCAACCTGTCCTCCCTTCCATCTCACTATTGCTGCCCTGGGCCAGGTCATATATGAGCTCTGCAGTGTAAGTTTCATCTGTCTTATCATGCCGTGCTAATCTTCCCTGTATTGATTTCAATTAATCATATGCGCTGCCTGTGCGTGCCTCTTCAACAGCCTCCCCTAGATGTCCTTTCATAAATTTCCTTAATGATGAAAGGGCTGGTAATTTAGTGTGCTATAACTGCTGAGTCTTACACACCAATTTTTCTCTTTAAATTGTTGGTGAATGCCCTAAAGGCCGTCCAGGAGAGAGATAATCAAATAAAGATGCTGAGTGAGCAGGTGGGGCAGTATACAGTGGAAATGGAAAAGCACGCCCTGCTCATTGAGGAACTAAAGATGTCCACAAATAAAGACCGAGGTGGGTGAATCACTGATTATAATTCCTAACTGAACACCTTCATACCAAAGATAATTGTGATGTACAGTGTTCTGACCAAAATAATCTTAACAATCATTGTTTGAGATCCGACAACTACAAGACACTTTAATCAGCCTTTCTTATCTCACTCATGGACTGCAAGCATTTGTAGTAATAATATAGAGGCAAAGTAATTAGCCACCAACTGAAATGAGTTAATTTGCATGGCTGATTAAAAACATTTCAAATGTTGAAAAGAAATACAGACAAAGAGTTGAATTAGCATCAAAAATG
>JAPMOB010209143.1:0-10934 GCA_029875015.1 Lepomis gibbosus
GGAGAAGGAAGAAGAAAAGATGATGAAGTACAAGCTGGTGTAGCAGGAGAAGGAAAAAGAAGGAACACAAGGAGGTGGAGGAAGAGGCAAAGATGTATAAGAAAAGGCGAGAACAAGACCAGATGAAGGAGAAGAGAAAGGGGACGAAGGAGGAGAGTATCTGCAAGAAGGGAATACAAGAAAGAGAAAAGGGAGGATGGGATGGTAGAGAGAAGAAGACAAAACAGGAGGAGAATCTAGAGAAATAAAAAGTAAAAGTAAGCTGAAGCAAGGGAAGATGGGAAAAATGAGATAAGAGAAAGGTGGGGAAAGATATTGTGAAGTGGAGTCTACAGTCTTGTTAGCTGCCCTGTAAGGCTGCACTGTCAGAGGTTAACCAAAGTTATTAAGATTCATCCTGAGGGGAACGTAAAGGTCAGAACAAAATATTATGAGAACCCAACAAATCCTGTTTGTGATGTTCCACTCAAAACGCCAAATATCAACCTCATGGTGGCACCAGGGGGGCACTAGAGGAAAAATGAAGGATCACCAAAGTCATGTGGATTAAACCTTTAGGAACTATGAATGTTTGCTGCCAATGGTCAGTGGTAGAAATTAGGGGGAACGCACGGGAACGTTCCTGCTTAGATCGATTTATAGGGGGAAATCGCTTAAATCAGTTTTACACTGTTTCTAAAGCCTCGTTCACACCACACGAATTTAAGCCTGATTTGCGGTTGGTGAGCTCGGTGACCGTCAGGCTGTGATCAGGAGTAAATCAGTGATCAGCAGTAGCCACTCGTTGGCTGTGTTTGAAACGGGCTGAACTGCTGTCTCAGCAGGTGTCTAACAGGACAGCGAGGCATCGAGTGCTGTTCGAAACGGCTCCAACGATCTCTTCCTGTCTCCTGAGACGCCTTCAAGCTGCCCCAGTAACGTCCAGTTTTGAAGGCTTGATGCATATATGACTATTACCCATAAAGCAGCGCGGCTGCGGCCACCGGAGCTTTTTAATACATGTCAAGATGGCGGACAAACAAGCCAAATTTGTACACAAATATACGTTTTTAAACGTTTTTTTGTAGTTTTCTCTCTCCGATTTTTGAAAATCTAGCAAGAACTAAACACTGAATTATAATAATATCAACCTGTGACTGAAACCAACCAAGTTTGTTCAGTATGATTTCCGAGACGTCTGTTAGCCGGTTGGCTTTTCAATAGCTAGATAGCTTATGCTTAGGCTAGCGTCTCTTCTGACAGTCAGCAAAAAAAGAGAGCATAAAGAGGAAGGTCAAGATGGAGCATCTAGAACACGTGTGTCCAAATCTCATGTGGCCCGCGAAAGCTTAAAAGATCCATGATTGTCCTAAAATAAAAGTTTATGCTGCTTTAAAGCCTACATGATGAATAAACTACATCTCCCACAATGCATGTCGATTTTGTGACCAGCGAACTGACGGCATCCCGCTTCTAGACTGCGGCCTTTCCACACCCGCCTTTAACTAGCCTATTTTAGCCTATTTATTACGTCACTAACAACTATAGAGGATAGTGAAGAAGGAGTAGGCTAAAATATATGTCGGCATTTTTCCAGGTTATAAAACTACCTGTCATTAGTTGAATGTTTGTCCTCTGCAGGGCTGTGCAGCCGTTTGTTTTATCAAATGCCACATCTGTCACACATGTTAGCAGTTATTTGTTTTACCATATTTATTTTTATTTTACCTTTATTTTACCAGAAAGTCTCATTGAGATTAAAAAAAAATCTCTTTTCCAAGATAGACCTGGCGATGGGTTTCTAAAACTGATCAATTAATTAATTTATGTTATAATAACACAGATACAGTAAATGAGCTTGCGTGTATTTTTGCATCTGATGAGTTAAATGTGCTTAATTATTGAGTTATTTTACAACATGTTAAGGAACAGTTTATGCAGTAAAGTGTGTTTATGCAGTCTTACAGTTCCATCCGGCCCTTTGAGGGTAACCATAATGCTTATGTGGCGCGTGGTGAAAATGAGTTTGATACCCCTGATCTATAAGCTCAATGAGGAAATCAGAAGAACAGGAACACAAAGGAGGAGGAGACTAAAAAGCCAGATTATTAAAACATCAGGGAGCGAGAAAGAAGAAGAAGAAGAAGTTGAAGGAGGAAGAAGCATAATTATCTGTCCTCTCAGAAGCATTACATACTGGGGCATCCAGCCATGTACTCATTTGGTTCCCGCTCACAGAATTTGTCACGTCATCCCCCGGACTGCTCCCTCTAACTCTGTACTGTACACTATCTAACAAAACAAACATAACCATAAAAAAATAATCCTCCCTGGTGGCTCCGTTCACTAAGCTGCACATCATGTACTCAGAACATCGGGTTTTCACATCCTTCAAAGACATCACGTCTCTCCGCTTTTTAAATTCTACTGTGAGTTTATCTAATAATAAAAACAGCCACCACCCTAAAAATAGTCTTCAAAAAAACGAGCGAGACTTTGTTGTTTGTGAAAAGATGCTTTCTGGGAAGCTTCTATCAGGTAAAAGCACCTTGCTGCGGTAAAACACCAGCTCACCTTTAGTGGTTTCGTCTTCGATGGGCTGCTTGAAGAGAGTGATGTCCTTAAAAGTGCAGAGGAACAGAACCACCTTGTCGTTCTCGTTCCTGATAGGAGCCACTTGCATGTAGAACCACACTGGACTTCCTGCAGAGACATCAGAATATGTAATGACAGCGGAGCCACTTCAGCGGGGTCGTGGGTGTTGAACAGACCTAAAGTTGCATTAATATGATTCATGTGGCGACGTAAACAAGCAATGATCTGACGCTAGCAGGGCTAATTTGTTAACACGAATCTTGTTTATTTCAACTGCTTCTATTGTTAATACATTTACATTACATTTATTCATTTAGCTGATGCTTGATAAAAAATAAAATTAGCTGAGCTTTTTATTTTTTGGCTTCCGAAGGGGAGCAGGACAAACAGTCTGTATGCAGTGTGAGAAAAAAGAGCCTCAGAGCACCTGACGTCTTTAAATGTCTTGTTTTGTGCAACACAATGATTCAGTTCAAATCCTCACAATTGATTGCAGGATCAGTGAGTGGAAATGAAATATATTACATTAGTTATCAAAAGAAGATCACAGAGATAGACAGAGCAGGTTGGAGGAAGTTTACTTTCTCACCTTCCCAGAGTCAGAAACCAATATACGCCTCAGGACAGAAGTATTTTGGGTAAGTCTGAAGTTATGTCACACAGCATCATAGCTCAATCACTGAGTTTGGGATCAAATAACATGATCATGATCCAAAAGGTAATCAGGAAGTGAGGGAAACTAGGGGGGGAGCGGCCTTTTCCACACTTTGTCTGAGGGAAGGGGAGGCCAACAGAGTTTGAAAGCCTGTGATCTTAAAGATGATTCGATTTCTGAAATTATTGTTGATTAATTGACAAACCGGCACTTTTCAAAAACCCAAACTACATGGCAACTCCAAAGGCCCGCTCACACGAGCAGAATTTTTCAGTGAAACTTCTGCAGTCAGTGGATTTGGTTGTGGAGGCGAAGCAACCCTGCACAAATCTTTAATGTGGAGTTCAGCTTTGGTTAACACTGACACCCAAATTTGCGCTGTTGACTATAAGCAGTCATGGGAAAGGCTGAGTGCAGACGTAGGCGTGGACCCAAACGCAGACACAGGCAGGAGGGTTCAGTTCAACAAAAATATTTATTTTAATGAAACTTAACTGCACAGGCTTCCATAGAGCTACCAGCAAAGTCCAGTCCAAAAGAAAGGTAATCCAAAGAACACAGAACAATAAACCGGAAACAAAACTCAACACTTGACAAGGACGTCACAAAAACTAAACACAACTGAGGGCAATATATACACAGGCAAACGAGCTGCAACACGTCAGGAAACAAAGCTAGACAAGGACAAGAGAACAGAACACTACAAAATAAAACAGGAAGTAAAGCGTATGGAAACCCACAAGGACAGAGTTACCAAAGTAAAACAGAAAACGGGAAACAACTGCACTACAGAGCAAAACCAGGGCAGGGAACAGAGACAGGACCAAACAGGAAACAGGACTACACTAACATGGAGACAGAAACTAAGGACGAAGACACAGGCACAAAAAGAGAACAGACAGGGCACAGTGATCACCGGGGGAGCAGATCAAACTGAGAAACAGACAAAGACTAGGATGGAACAGAAAACACAAACCAACACTTAGCACACAGAGAACTTAATAAAAAGGAACTACAAGCAAACAGACTGAGGCTGCGTACACACCAAAAGATAATCAGGCTGATTTTGGGCCGATTTCGCATATCAGATTATCTCATCAGGTTCTCCCTTGGTGTGAGGTGTGTTAAGAGTGTCCGAACCTGATCGGAAGAACGTCGGAGGCGCTCCGATCCTAAATATCCAACATGTTGAATATTTACGATCAGAAATCCTGATGTGTGTGGGGATCCCCGAGGACAAACGTGCGCACGTTCTGGAGATTATCACGTGAAACGAAACAACATCCAATCAGAAAGCGAGATGATTGAAGACAGAAGCATAAAGCATAAAGCACAAGAAACGCAGTCATGGCGCTGATTTTGCGACATTTCCCGTGTTCACAGTCTGGACTCGGGTTGAAAATCTGTTTGTGTGTGGTGTGCTGTCTTTGTCACATCATGGCACACCGCACACTACAGGAGCAAAACGGTTAAATCTAGGATTTTTTTCTCCTCATGTTTGTGATCACATTTTGAAAGTCTTATAAGATGTAAAGAATCCTTTGGTGTGAACCCAGCATAAGGATAAACAGAACACAAAGCAGGCAAGACTAACATAGCAGATGTACGCAGACCAGGATTAACACTTAACATGAACTAAGGCACAGAACCAAGAACTAAGGCCACAATAAAAAAAAACACAAAACCATAAACCAAAACCAGACCTAAACAGGAAAACAACAGTACAAAACCAAATTCCTAACGTAAGCAAGCTGTCAACTGACAGTTTAAGAGAAAGGTGAGCCGGAGAGAGAAAAATGGAGGAAGCTATGTTACACTTTTATTGAAAATTAGAAAATGTAATTAGCAAAAAGTTTAGGTATCCTATTTATAACGGGTGCTGTAGTACATATCCTTTGATACAAACATGTTGCCTTACGCCCAGTAATCGTCATCACACTTTGTTCCTTCTACTTTCCTTACTGTCCATGTAAATTGGTGTTTGAATTACCCACATTCAGACTTAATGTTAAGGTCCTCACATTAAGAGAACTCAGTGTTCGTCTGAACAGAAGCACCTCGAACCAGCTGGGGTTTTCAATAACCTCCTCACACGCTGAAGTTGCACACGGCATAATTTTCTGTGGATAGAAGTTGTTCGCAGTCATCATCCATCTCATTTATATCCCAGTCTCCTGATTTGTCAGCACATTTGAGCCATTTTAAAATTGATCTTTTCACCTTTTACTGTTCCTCGTGCTCCTCCGACCCCCATTTTGCTCTCGTGGGCGATCACTCCTGGGAGACGGGAACATTTGGAACTATTTTTGCCTGCACGCTTTGTCTATTATGCTCCTCAGCAATGCTGCTGATCCAGGATTTACTGCCCACTCTACTGCTGTTCTATCACGCTGGACAGAAGGATCTATTTTTCTACCAAGGTTGACCTGCTGAAGTTAAATTTCATGCATATATTTCATTTCTTTTCATTAGCCGTATTAAATTGTGCAACTTTCCCAAACAGTTATTTTTCCTGGCACAAAACACTGACATAGGTTTTAATTGAATATCCTTAAACTTATACTTCTAGCTGGCCTTCTTTCCGTCGGACTAGCTGGTAATGTTGCTGTGTCTTGCGTTGTCGCACTTGCTTGATATTTCGCCGTGTTCGCAGAGTTGTCGACTTGCTGGTTTTTGAATGTAATCCTAACAAATGCACGTGTACAGCCGTTTACACTCTGAAACAGGCGGCCACGTCACATCTGACATAACGTTGCTTTAATTAATGAGATGAACACTCACTGTTTTTTCTGTACAGCAGGATTTCGAAGCAGTTGGACTCATAGTTGTCGAACGTCTGCCTGACTTTGTCGATGGTCTTCTTGTCCGTCAGCTCTCCGTACATAAAACTAGAAAGGAGACAGGTGATATGAGAAACAGCAGCGATCAATACTGACCTGACCCTTTGGCCTTTACCCTCAGTATATCACATGTTTGTAATGGCATTGTCGATCTGTTATCTTCCAATAAAGTGTAAATTTTACGTTGAGTTTTATAGAGTAAATTGACAGCAGTGTAAATTTGGCTGACAGTGAAGGATTGTGGATTGGCTCTGGATTGGTGCAGCCTCCATTTCCTGGCATAACATAATTAGTCTGAGCGATTGCTTTACGTCTTCAAGGACTGATACACACACACAAACACACACAAGTGCAAATAAACAGTAAAAAGAAAGTCACAGTATGTGTTTCGTCCTTGTAGATCACAGACAGAAACACAGCAGGTTATCGCCAAAGACTCAACATGCCATGTCGTTATAAAGGATCTCCTTCTCCGTTTTTTTACTGAAAGTAACATCATAAAACGAGATGAGGGCTTCTGCTAATGTAACCAGCCTCGTGTGTTTGTAGCCAGCATGGGTGTTTTAAAAAATGGATGAGGAATCCAAACACGGTCCAGCGCAGCCCCATTTGATCTCCGGGGTCCATATTCCAAAAAAAAAAGTTCCTCCCACTTCCAAGCAAGGCTGAGCAGGATGCAGCCACATCTGACACAAAATGAATTTCTTGATTTGACTCTTATTTATTGGAACTAATGGTTTTAAACTGAAATGCTCAGGAAATGTTGTTTATGAGAATCTTTTGCAACGGGTGTTTTTGGCGAAATGTCTTTCTGGGTCTCCTGCAGTTACAGTTACTACAGACACCAGTGTTGGGCAAGTTACTTCCAAAAAGTGGACTATGTATTGTTGTGGTGTTTTTGTCTCCTTTCGTTGCTACGTTTCGATTGAAACGCGGTATCCTGTGCTCACTCAGCCACAGGATAAAGGAGGCGGTTCCTGTCATTCCTTCATGGTGCCGGCCGGCGGCAGACGGCGCTCGGAGGGGAGCATGTGTACCCGTTTTGTTTTCTATCAGGTTTTGCCGTGTAGCGGAGCACGTCTCCTGTGATCTTTGTTTCTTTTTGTTCTAATAATAAAACGCGTGGTTAATTTTTCATCAGGCGTCTCCCATCCTTACTTTTACTCCCTAATTTCCTACTGGGACGTAACATATTTGGTGGCTCGTCTGGGAGTCAACCGGAAAAAGGTGGGGAGATGGTTTGTTGTTAGTTTAAGTGTGTTCCTCGTTATCCGGTGGCTGTAGCGGTGAGTTCTTGTGTGTGGGTGTCAACTGTCTAGTTTCCTGTTGTCAGTGTCACAGCTTCCTCAGAACGGTTAGGCCGAGTGATCAGCTGGGCTGTTTCCACCTTTCCTTCGGATGCTATTTTATTGTTTTGCCTTTTTTGTTTTCGAGGTAATCCTGGGGNCTCTCGAGCCCAGCACGCCTCAGAAGAGAAGACAGGTAAGGTTGGATCAGGTAGGGTCTGGGGAAGCTTGTTAAAGAAATTAAACGGGTGTGATAGAGTTTGTCGGGTTAGCTCATAGTCTGGCTACTGTTAGCTGTTGCGTTAGCCTCATCTGGCTAAGGTGGGTCCATTAAACATGTTTGTGTTGTGGACTGAGGGATCGGTTTGTTGCGGCTCCACGGCGAGTATGACCGAGATGTTTGACATTATAGATAAGTAGTTACTGTCATCTGAGAGTAATTAGTTATATTAAAATATTACTGAACTGTAATGTTTTACACTACTTGCTGTTTAATAGGCGCATTATTCTGAGAGTAAGATGTGCTGCACAGGTGGGTGACATGATGTGCAGATTTAAATCTGTGGATCTGGTCATAAAAATTAACAAATTAGATGAATCGTCTTTTTGGTGCTACAATAACAAAATCTTTTGCTTTTTTAGTCCACTAGAAAACTTCACAGGATCATAACGAGGACTGAAAAAGTGATATGAACAAACAGAGAATCGATCTTTTTAGATTAACAGATGTTGACAAAGTTGCCTTTAGGGACCTAACAGGAAGTTGAAAAAAGGTAACAAAAAAAATTGCAATATATCGCAATATATTTAAAATCGCAATAAAATCGAATCGCAACACCCCTACTGGATGAACTGACAGCAGCCTCCCTGATCATGAAAGTAATTGTTAAAGCACAAACACACAACCTAAAGAAATCTATTTACACACGAACCATCAGGGGAGCTACCGTCTTGCTAGGAGGAGCCGAGCTCCCCTGTGGTTTGCGTCCTGCGTTCAGTCTCGTATCGGATTCCAGCAACAGTAAATAACGTTACTCTTTCACTCATGGGTTTGTTTTTCTGGTGCTGAAATGTTTCTGTTAGACTGTTGTACCAGGTGTCTGACAACATCATGGAAAGGATCCCTGTGAGGGACTCCTGGTGAAACTGAAGTCTCGCTCAGGGACAATTCTCGCTCTGAGATCTCATGAGAGGCGGGTTGTTGCAGGGAACGACGGTGGAAACATGAGTCAGAGTTGGAGAAGAGTTTGTTGTGTTGATGTAACGTTAGGAAAAAGAGTCTTGACAGCAGCTCCTCTATGTACACGTTATTTGGATAATCTACCAACAGACAGTATTTGTGACTTTTAGATCACAACCGCTCAGGCATGACAACAACAAGATCAACATTTCAAACGTTTGCTGTGAGACATCAGTCTTTTTATTTAATCTGATTTGTCGTCTCACGAAAAGTAACACCGACGAGCGACTTCATAAAAAGTTGAACATGGCTGATCAAAAGGCTTCTCTCTACTCTGTCTCCGCTGATGGAGATTAGCAGGCTGGCGAGAACGGGAACAGGTGAGCGTCACGTAGTGCCTCCTGGGTAATGCAGAGGACCACATGAACCGATCAGAGGACCTGATATGGAGAGAGCAGAAAGGAGTACTGGCTGCTTTTGAGAAGTGCCGGTGAACAAAGAAAAAGTCTTGGTACACTAAAGAATAAAATGTCGAAGTGGCAGTGCACCTGAGCGTGCCCGCCCACCTGAAGCACTGCTGGAGCCCCAGAGAGATGATCAAATTAGAATAATTGTCTTCCTGCTTGAACTTTCATTCCACATTTAAATTTCAAAACAGTCATTTGGATGGACATTTGGGGATTTTGGGACACTTAAGCAAAGTAAGAGGGGCTCAACTTTAATGAATAGCAGCTTCTGCCTCATCACAGGTTGCATATATCTATGCAGAGCCCCAAAGAGGCGAAACGACCCAGTATTTTACTGAAAAAGCAAAGATTAGAGGAAATACCAGTTTGAGCAGAAGAACAATGTTTTGACATTGCAGAACATTTATCATTGTGACGCCTCAGATTGTACCTGTGACCCATTAGGGGGTCCTGAGCCTTCCTTTGTTTGTCCCTTTGCGCTACAGTACATGTGACCTTCTGTAACCCTTGTGTCACAATGTCAGTTGCTGGAATGTCTCTTCAAAGTCAAAGCCTGTCAAAAGACCAAAAATAGACTCCCCGAAAATGGCGGCAAGCACATTCCCTAACAAGCGATCGTCTTCCATGAGTTTGGCAGCAGGCTGTGAGTTTGAGCTCTTCTGGTGTCGCATCTGAGTGGATTGCTGGTCTCAGTGTCCTCCCCAGCCCAGAGCAGCAGGGACTGGATGGATAAACCTCAGTGTCCTTATTCTCACTCAGCTCAGTGTCTGAGGGAGCCCTTTTAGCCGCTGGCTAGTGAAGGCCGTCACCCACGGTCAGATCTGAGAGGCGCCGAGGAGAGGAGTCGTCCTTTGGAATCAAATTTTAAAACGTCTTGACTGACAGGCGAGCAGCACACCGTCCTCGAGCTGGACCGGGCAGCGCTCCCCTGGCAGATCTAAATTTGATTCATTTCAGAGTCATACGGAGCCCTCTCATCCTCCTCTCTTTTACAGCAAGTGGAAATATCCGATGCCGTGTTCCTCTGCTTAGCGCCACACTTCAGAGCAGTAAACGAAGGCGGTATCATGTACACAGCTCTCCAGAGCAACACTGTGCGGTTTTAATGATCACCGCGGCGAGACAGAAGCCGACAGGTACAAAAAAAAATGTCACTTTTTAATATTTTCTCTCTCTCTCTCTCTCTCTCATTGTGCTTACATAATGGATGAAACTGAATAAAGAACGACATTTTCAGTGATTTCTCCAGGATAAATGAGGCACTTTTCACAGGACAGGGTGTTAGTTTTGAAAGCAGTGACTCTGGTGTGGTTTTAACTCATAAAGAAGCCGGTGTTGTAAATACATGTTGGTTTTTATGGCTTCCACTTTAACTGAAGCATTTAAATGATTAAAATGTGTTACCTATAGATTCAGTACAGTAATACAGATTAAAATGACTGTATGTTTGGTTTCACTGTCAGGGGAATTACCATAAAGCAACAAGACTTGTTAGCACACTGTCAGTAATGTTGCTTTAGACCAATAATTGTGCACATTTGTAACACAATACAAAATCCAGCCAGAAAACTCCCGGGTTTTACCTGCATGTGCTGCTCTTCTGCATGACCTCAGCCCTGTGGAAGCCAGACAGCTTGCAGAATCCGTCATTGCTGTAAACTACAGGCCACTCCACGATCTGGGCGTTTCCCAGGAGGAAGCTGGTCTCTGAGAGATGGACAGGACAGAGAAAACATCAGCCCCAGCAACAGCATCAAATATGAAAAAGAGATAAAATGCTGCAAAGCGTCTGAACCTCTGGAGAAGATGTTACAATGATATGTTGGACTGGTCTAGCTCAGTTTCAGAAAATATTAAAAACAAATCGGGCCTGACTCAGTATAGAACTGATTTTCAGCAGGTTCCTGTTCTGCAGAACATAAATACCTCATA
>JAPMOB010209146.1:0-10025 GCA_029875015.1 Lepomis gibbosus
AGGCTCGGTGGCAGCAGAGCGCTGAGACGATGATGCACCGGCTCTGTCTTGTTGCAGCAAAGACGGAGCGACTTTCTGCTATTAAGTTTATTTTATGCACAGTCAAAGGCTTCACTGGGTTTGTCGTGTCGTCTCTTGGCAGCAATTATCTTACGTCGCAAATATTGTATTGCGCGCTGTTTTCTCCACGTCTTTTACATCCACGAGCCAGTCTCTGTGTGTAACCGGCGGGAGCTAGTGTTTACATCACCACAGCCAATTACAATCACTTTTAGATGTGGGCACATCAAGAATGGTGCATGCTGATTGGCTCATTGGTGTTAACAAGAACCTTTAGGTATCGAACTTTGGTACCGAAAGACAAGGCATTTTTTGATACTCGATGGTATTGAAGCAATTCTGTCGGTGCCTAAAAAAGTATTGAATTCGATACCCAGGCCTAGTTATAAATGACACTTATCATGAAATGTTGAGCTCATTCTGCATTATTGTTTATGATTATTACCAAGTTAGCACTTAGCATTAACAAATTAAAGGGCACCATGTAAAGCATTTTTCTTGCACAAGTATTTGATGAATGAGAACAATTTACCATAATTAAACAGCTGTAACTGGAAAACGGAGCAGGCCCGAGTAGAGTCGAGTCTATCGATTTGCGCTATGGAAGCATTTTCGGCAAGGTAGCATAGATCGTCAGAACACCGGCACGGTTCAACGTTTAGTCCTGATGGTAAGATGTGGAACAATGATGTGATGTGGTTGTGGACTGTTAATAACTTATACTCATCTGCTAGGTTACGGTTGCAGTCTGAAGGCTTTGATTTGGATCACACTACTTTGTAGGTATTAGAGACTATAGGCACCATGTAAAGCATTTTTCTTGCACAAGTATTTGATGAATGAGAACAATGTACCATAATTAAACAGCTGTAACTGGAATTAATAATATACTAGTGGTAAGCTATATATAATTCTATTATCAGAAATTATAATGAATACACTAACATTAGCCCTAATCAAACCTTAACAAGACAGAAAACGTCTATGAAGATTCTCAGTCATCCAGGTCATAGTTATCCAAGAGGTTGCTCTTGACTTTAACCTTCGTTGGAAGACAGAAAACGTTTTTATTTATGAATCAGTGAATTTGTTGAATATCAATAAGCTGCTGAAATGTTACAAATAGGCTTACTACAAATAATCTGTATGCAGACATAAGCCAAATAAAATGTAACCATTTTGCACACATTTACACAGAGTCACCAATTACTTAAATCCCTCCAGCCCTAACCTTCCACCCATTGCGGGCAACTGTCCTCTTTTTTGAAAACCAAAATATGGTCACCCTAATTTAGCATCTATTCGAAATCTTAGTTTAGCATGTCAAAAGGCTAACCTTTTCTAATTTACACTGCAGATATTTGGTTATAAACATAAAAGTGTTGGAAAACTTTAGCTTTAAAGTTTGAATTTTAACCTGATGATGGTCCTACTGAAGTTATCACCAAAGTCATTATAATGCATTCATGTGGAAACACAAATGTCTCATGGATGCCAATAATTGTTGAGACATTTTACTATGATCCAAAAATTTCAACCCCATGGTGGTGTGGTACTAGATGAAAACTAGTACCACACCACCAACGAGTAAAATAATTATCCTCTTGCATATTAAAATGACCTGTCTCTGTCTTTTAGAGGTCATGTAAGCACACAAACATAAAAAGCAGTGTGGCCAGAGGAGTGGAAGTGTGCGTGAGGCTGAGAATATCTGGCCTAGTTTTGAACTAGCCCTCTAAATTGGTACACTCATCTCAAGGGCAGCTGGCCTCAATGTTTATTGGTCTTTGTAGAGACGAATGTGTTGCTGTGCGTGTGTGTATGAATGTGTGTTTGCACCCTTGTGGTTTTCCACATGACTTTGAAGCAGATATTATTGGTCTAGCGAGGGTGCAAGCTCACCTCGCTTCTTCTCAGTTTGAATGTAAAGTGAATGATCTAGCAGCTAGTGAGCCAGTACTGGAGAAAAATGCTAGAGTCAAATTCAATTACCTTAAGTGGAGTGGGCTCAGAATGAGTGGGTCTGTTTCAAATTGGGCCCATTTTCAACTCACAAAAGACTTATTTTACCTCACTAAATGTAATGTGAGCTCAGAGGCATTGCCACTGAGATTAAGACTTTAACAGACAAAAGGGGCTATCAGCAGTTAATGTTTATAACTCAACACAGCAGTGTCACACTAGATGGCAAATTATCACCAACTGTCAATGCCTTACTTTCTGGGGGCCAGTATATTCTTGCGATCGCTATCTTATTAGATAGATGCTGGAGTAACATTTCACTTTGAACTCCAGAACAGTTGTCCTGCAGTGACAGAAGTGTCTGGAAATCTTCCTTTCAGCTTCAACCAGATATCACTATCAATAACCACTACAGTAAAATTTACCTGTAGGTGGAAAAGGAAGCCCAGACAGCCATGTGTCATACAGCCCAGCCCAAGGTAATATCTGTTCGTTATTCATCTGCCCACTTCAACAGAGGTTCATCTGACACAGCATGCAATCTTGCACCGAATCTCATGTGAAGCCGTTTGCCCTAATTTCATTTGTCTAATCTTTTAGTCAATCACACACACTTTTTGTTACTGAAGATCTTACCTTTATGGAAAGTGACTGCAGGAGAGAGACCGTGTGAGAGAGAGAGACAGAGAGGTAAATTACATAATGAGATCAAGGGCCAGAGTGTTTGTGTGACCCAGTTTGACAAGCAGTAAGCAGAGACGATCTGAGAACCATTATGCACTCTGACAGGTCCAAATGAATAGGCCATTTCTCTAATGTGGAACAGGGATGGGGGGCCTCGGATACTTCAAATGTTTCAAATTCAGCAAAACAGTGACCTCCCTCCAGAGAACTACGAAAATAAATCCCCAGTCACACACTCCGACCACAGGAAAAGAGATAAATGGGCCCTGTCTACACAGCCCACTCGCTCGCTTTCTCACCAGCACGTGAGACAAAGTGGAAAAGTATGTGGGGCTCTGCTCACATTATGTTGCATGTTTTCATGTGTTTCGTGTGTGTGTGTGTGTATATACACACACACACACACACGCCATCCCGATTTTCAGTATGTGAATCCAGCCTGAATGAGTGTGTGTGTATGAATTGTACGAAATGTCTGTTTTCTCCATTTTCTATTCCCCTCTCGCCCCTTGTTCTCTTTATCGTCTCCCACTGTCAGTCTGCCCACTAGGCCAGCGTCTCTGGACATCAGCCATGAAGAGGCCACATTCTGGCTCCACTGGTGTTTGCTGAAAAATCCCTGCTAACCTACTACTCAGCAGACCCTCTGGCTTCATAAGAATCTAGTTTGTGTTGCAGGTTTGAATTGCTTGCTGGTAGACGTGCAACATCTATTACAGTACAAAAAAATAGGACACATGGAGCACACTGGATCACAATATTAACTAAATCTGATTCGAAAAGGTAATTTTAGTTTGTTGATGTTATTTTTTGTTATTTTAGTACACTAACACTAACCCCCAAACCCTAATAAATGGCCCCCATTAAAACAGTGACATTCAGAGGTCTCAACTGCTGCCTAGAACAAACAAATGACAAGACTGCAGTCTTAAAAAATGTCGTCCTACTTTAGACATCTAAAATCAGTTTGAATGAAGATGTTTAAATTGGGGTTTGTGGCACACTGAGATATTTAGAGAATGTGAACTTGTTACTGAGTTTGGCATGCAGTATATATTCTGTTGCTGTATGTGTATATCTTTGTTTAGGTATATAAAAAAATGCTCTATGGTACTGGGTGAAATTTTTTTAAAAAAGATCACCATTTTCACACTTTGCACTTAACCTGTAAAAAAATATTTTTAAAGTGAAATTACAAACAGTTTGTGCACAATTTATACTTTAGGAGGAATAAATACAACTAATTTTACAGACATTAACTAACCATATAGTTACTGCATGGCAAATGTAGAATATAAACATTGCTCCAACATTAAAATAAACTGGTTTTTGCTTCAAATCTTTTGTAGTATGTATGAACATATATCTGCAAGTAGATACATAAATGTATAGTAGACAGTATGCACACCAAATCTTCTTCTGAACAATAAAGGTTAAAAAAAGTTCACTGAACAAAGTTCAACCCTATAACTCTCTTTGTCTCCCAGGCTTCTGCTCACAGCCCATGCTTCTTAGCCCATGTCACTCAGTCTGTGAGCGTGCCTGCAGAGACAAGGAAACCATAAAACCATGAAGTGCTTCTTTTCCTTTCCTCCGACACATTTCTTTTTCGGCGGGTCTGTTTTAGCACACTGAGAAGGAGGCGGCGGCGGCGGCGGCAGCAGGAGGAGGCTGATGGAAAGGGCCACCTGAACAAACCCAGTGTGGAACCAGGCAGCCAGGACAGCCAGGCCCAGCCAGATTTATGACTCTCCACCCGTCTTTTCCCACACGGAGGCCCCTCTCTGGAGCTTCTGGATGTGTTGGTCTATAAGTTTTTGTCACCTTCGTCTACCTCTCCTTCCTCTCCCTTCCCTGTCCCACTTTCCCATTTCTCCTTATTTTTCATGTCCATCTCTCGTTTCCTGTCGTCTATATCTCTATCTTGGTATCTCTTTTTCTCCTTCCCCCCTCCTTTTCTCCCAGACATCCTGGCCAGCTGTTCATCCAGACACGGTGTCTACAGCTGTCTGTGCGAAGTTCAGTTGCAGCTCCAGAGGTAGGTTGCATATCCTGTGGCGTGGAGCTCTTTCCCAACACCTCTGTCTCCTTTCTTCACAGCATCCATGACCTAAGCATGACCTTGACACCACAACTACATGTTTTCTCCAAAACCACCCACACACACTACACAGAGGCAACACTGCAGAAAATGTGCTAGATAAATACCAACACAACATACTGCGGCACACAGAAGCACAAGCTACACTAAAAAAGCATTCGGCACATGAAACTCTATAAAATTAAGCATTGCTTTGAGGGTGTGGCATTTACAGTACAGTGAACACACATGAAATAAAAAAGTGCTCTCAGCCTTTCTCTTTTTATTCTCTTCTCCACCCATCAACAGTGAAGCCTTAGCAGAAGCTTCCCATAGCCCTGAGTAAGAATAAAATCACAGACTACAGACATTCTGTTAATGGGTAAAAAAATTCCCCAGACAAGGGTAAACTCTGTTACAACACCCCACGAGACAAGGGGTAGTAAAACCAAATGAAGTGTGCAGCAAATTAGCCATGCTTTGCTGCAGATATTGCAATAATTAATCCAGCCCTTGCACGCTTTTTTCTGTGGTATTCTGCTCTGTTGGCCAAGTCAATCTCAGATGAGGGCCTCGAAGAACTCTCAATTCACTTCCTTCCAGGAAAGGAACATTTTAAACTATACCTTCCTACATATTTTCTTTTGGAACTGCGATTCTACGTTGTCATTATATTGGAGAAAAATGTTTTCTGAAAAGAGTTTACATAGTTGCGTTCCTGTTATTTTTTTCGACTTCTAGGGTAATTTTCAAGATAGGTCAAAAACAACATTCCTCTCTGTTCAACAAAGGAAGACTTTTATTATTGGATGCAGCAGCCTTAAACACTTGAAGCAACATACTAAACTGTAAGTGAACTCAGACTTACAACATACTGTAGTTTCTTTTTTGCCACACAGTGTACAAGCTTTCCAAGCCTTGGAAAGCATGGTTTGTTACTTACAGGGGTCCTCCAGTGTTTCTTGGTTGGATGTTGCAGTAAACTGTGTTGCCATCTGCGCTGCGTGGCAGACCTGAGCCCTCGGAGATGGACGTGTTTACTCTGCAGTTAATCACCATGTCTGATGCGGCCTCTCTGGATGTGTGAGGGGGGAAATACCGGCTAAATGCAGTCACCACGACCTAATGAGGTGGTTTAGCTGCAGCAGCACGGCATCAGCTGTACTCTGTAATTTCGGACACACCGACTCAACAGTTCTCCTGGCCAGCCTGCGTCACAAGTGCGTTCGTCCGTACTCGCCATGTTGCCCACAACCCTGTGAAACATGTTGAATGGTTACTGTAGAAGACAAGGATCCATTGGGCCGTCAATCAATATAGAGCGTGTGGTATGAAAATAACGAGAATGGGGAGAGTGAGAATGGTTACGGAGAAAAAGGAATTACAGTTTGACCAATTTTTGTGGGGCAAGCGTCAAACTTCCCATATGAAAGCAAAATGAGTGTAAAATCTGTTGCACATGCACATACTGTATGTCTCTCCCACATACAGAAGGCACTGCAACAGGCCTTTCTTCTCCTCTCTGTCCTCGTGGCACAGCAGTGCTGTTCTTGGCAGCGCCTGATGCTGTAGCTCCACTCTTCCCTAATGGTTAAACAGCATGCCCATGCCATGCTCGCTAATGACAGGCTAGGCTTACCTCACTGAAGTAGCGCTTTCAGAGTCAATGGCGCACAAAGACGAGCACCTCCTAGAGCAGCTGAGGTGCTGTAAGGACACTGTCTACACGCACAAGAGTGTATACATTTATTAACAAACACTCAGATGTTCTCAAATGAAGCTGTGCAAGAGAGAAAGTGTCTGCTTACATAGATTTTTGTTTACAGTATTTGTCTTCCAACAGTTCTTTTTGATACCACTCTCGAGAGGTATCAACTTCCAGCTTGGAATCAGATTCTGATCATCATCATGTATCATGTCTAGTCCTTAAATTTATGTCATTTCTCATTTTGAGAGCACTGATCTGCTTTGTTGAGCTTCTGATCATTATGTTGTTTATGGTGAAGTCATAGTGTCCCAAAATGAACTCTCTCACGTGTTCTGTATATCTTAGTGTGAAATATGTCTACACATAAGGTAAACCTCTACTAGATCATAAGATAGAACTTCTGGCACTGAGTTTCACACCTACTTTACTCTCCCTTCACTGAACAATCAACAGATGAGAGCAAGCGTGTGTTGTTTGTTTGTCTTTCAAAACAGGAGAAGGGCCAGAGCGTTTTGTTTGATTTGGCATTTGTTTAGCCATATTATTAGGACAGTAAACTTCCAAGCTTATTTGGTATGTGCGCCACATGTTGGGCTTCTTTTTTCTTTTTTTACGTTTCCCCTGAGACAGCTAAAATGTAAGAGGATCTCCACCTATTCCCACAAGAGGTGATGTAGGGGAGGTAAAGGTCGGCAAAGTGTAGGAGAATTTCATGCACATCATCCATCATTTCCAGCAAGCAAAGTATTAATATGTGTGTGCAGAAAAAATACTTGTTTACATTTATGTGTGTGTGTGTGTGTGTGTGTGTGTGCATCTAAAGGTATGCATTCACTCAAAATCCCCCTCTTTGGGACATCTGACTCTCAGATCCTGACACACTTTCCCAGCATCCACAGGCTGGATCTGTTTCTGCCCCTCGGCAGGCCCACTTCCACACTTCCCCTGCAGAAAAGGTGGGAGCTACAGCAGAAGAATGTCTCTTTTCATCAAGACAGGCACTGCATGAATATTTCAAACAGGCAACATGATTCCTCAGTGCCACCTGACACACAAAGGCAAGGCCTCTGGATGAGTAGAGGTGAAATCTCAGATTGGAACTTGGCTTTCAGGCACCACCTGATTGTGGCGACAGACAAGGCCATGGAGTTGGTGCCGTGACAGAGGTTTGGTTAAACCCTATCTGACCATGTCTGCATGTATCAGTGCCAGGAACTGGAACTCACTTTGCTGTGGAAAACCCTACAAGCACAAGCATGTGCTTGCATTGTTCATGTGTGGATGGGGAAGATGGTTAAGCCTGTGAACATACCAGACGTTCCATGTCGGCAATTAAGCCAAATTGAAGATGGGGGATAAAGACAGGATGTGTTGAGCGATACCTGGGCAGCCGGTACTGAGAAGGTGGAGGAGAAATGTTTAGGGATGGTTAGAGGTGCTCCACAAAATTAGATAAAAAGTGGAGAAATATTAAGTTGGGAGTGAGGACTTTGCCCCATTTTGTGGCCAGACCAACATTATCTAGGTTGTGCTCCAATTTTGACTCAGAAATAGAAAATTATGCCCTCAAAAGTGCAGGATATTACACACTCTGCAAAGTGAATTTGCCCCAGTTCACTCGCCCACAAACAGCTGAACCAGTTTAATAAGACCTGAGTGGTTTTGCTCAATGTTGCACTGAGTGGATGTGATTCCTGTACTGTATTACTGCCAACAGGCTTTCATGTTGTTATTGTACATGTTTATGGTAGTGACCCTGAATGTCATGTTGGTATGATATCTCCACATTTGTTTTGATTTAGAAATCTCTCCAGTGTGCTGGTTAAGGTATTGGCTCTACAGATCTGAAGCAGATAGCAGATACATGGTTTGAAAAAATTCATATACTTTTCAAACACAGGGAACAAAATGTTCTTTCAAACTTGCTGCAAACAAGAAAATGTTCATGCATTTGCACCAAATGTCCACAACTTTTTGGTCTGTGACCACTTTAAGGTGACCAGATTTCAACAGGTAAAAAGGACTGGATGGGTTGATACACAGCAAGTCAAATAATGTAGTGTCATAAGGATAATTGCAAAAGAGATCATGTCTTTATTTTATATATAACTCAGCAGTAAGTCATGTTAATTATAGGCTACAGTCCGTATTCCAAATATAAACAAGGATATTAGACATAGGCCTATCAAACACGTATTCCTTCTGCAACAACAGGCTTCTATTATTGCCTATAATCACGTAAATGCAATGCCTTGTTACGCTCGAAACAGCAAATACTTATTTGGCCACAATTGTGATTATTCCGTTAAAAGAAATGTTGAAGTATCACAAAGACATACCTTTGCTATTACCTGGTGACATAAAGTAGACATAAAGAGACAGCGATACAGCTTTAAATACAGCTTTAACATTCTGCGCACACTCCCGCAGACTGCAATCACTTTTCGGCACGACACCTGTACACTCTGCTGTACAGTCTTTCTGGCCACATAAATCTGATTTCAGGTCTGTTAACGCCTTAAACAGTCTATGATTAACACACAGTTAAAAACGGGACATTTGCAGGGACAGCTCCAGACAGGGACAGGCCACTTTAACCAGGGCCTGTCGCCGGAAAACGGGGACGTCTGAGCACCCTAGTCTACTCATGACCCCTCTCCAGAGTTGGATATGTTATGAGTTGTGAGCAGTTCAACCAAAAGGTCTTCTCTGACTGTTTCATTTGAATAATTTTAGAAGGCTGAAGAAGTGAAACTTTCTAGCATTTTATGAGAAAGAAAGGCTTATACAGCTTTGTGATGTTGTACAGCGGTCCTTTGAGTTGAATGCTACCATACTAGCATGCTGACATTTAGCAGGTAATGTTTACAATGGTTGCCATCTTTGTTTAGCGTATTAGCATGCAACATTAGCTTATTAGCACTAAACACAAAGTATCATTGAGGCTAATGGAAATGTCATTAGTTTGCAGGTCTTTAGTCATAATTCTGACCTGATGATGGTGCTACAGGAAAAGTCAGGGGTTCAAAAGTTATAAAAATTCATCCTGAGGGGAACATGTCTGTAAACAATTTGATGGAAATCCATTTAATAGCTGTTGAGGCACTTCATTGAAAACCACTAATGTGTACCTGATTGTGGCATTAGAGAAAACCTTGATCACCAGTGTCCAGAGACGTTTCATTGAATAAATGAAATAAATAAGTTTTGGCCAATGTAAGAGAAAGCAAAGTAAAATGTTTCTTCCTCTTTCCTATACTTTTGTGTCATTTTCAGCTCAGATTGATCTTGTGACCCCTAAAATCCAAACCAACCAGATTTCTTAATGGAGAAGCTGCTCATTTTTTCTTCTATAAAACTTTCTGTAGCCATAAAATAATGAAAGTAGTGGTGGGCCGTTATCGGCATTAACGTGCTGCGTTAACGTGAGACTCTTATCGGGCGATAAAATAAAATATCGCCGTTAAACTATTCTCAAAGTTGGGTTGGGAGCTGGGTCTATACTACGCAAGCTATGATGACTTTCACCTT
>JAPMOB010209147.1:0-16990 GCA_029875015.1 Lepomis gibbosus
GATGTAAGTAATAAAACATAATGCCCTGCATGATTATACAATCAGTCCTTTCATTCAGGTTCCTTATTGGTCAGGGACACGTTGATGATAATTTTGAGCTTGACTGGTTGTCATGCCAACCAGTTCTGGATTGCATTCGATTATTTTTTGTTTGTTTGTTTTTACCATTATTGCAGCAACCCTTTATCGCCATCCTCCTCAATGTTTTTAATTGGACTAAATTTTTGTTTGTCTCTTATTGTGGCACCCATAATTGTTGATTCCAATTAAGTTACAAAAAAAAAAATCTAAAATATAGAAAATTACTAGAGACTAAAGGGTGACACGGAGTAGATTTTCACTCCTGTCCCATCCAAGCCCACCCAGGTGTGCCTAGTGTATCCAGATGTGGTTATGCTGCAATTTATGTGATTTTTAGACCGGAGGATAAAAGTCTGACACTAACACCTTCATCCAGATAATCTTTTAAAAAATTGGATTTTTCTGTCCATTTCCCATGTTGAGTTATTCATTCTGTATACATTGCAAGCATATAAATATAGTCATAAGGTTTCAGGAGCCTGATGCCATTAAACCCCTTGAATCCTTTACAACCTCATATCAGGGCTTTACAGCTGCCGCTTTGGCACCATGTGCCATGGTTGCTAGAGACACTGCTCAGTTGCAGATTTGTACTCACTAACATGCCAAACACACAAACGTAAATATACACAGAGAAGCACAGCGGCATTCACACACACAGACAGTTTCTATTGGTATTGAACAGCACGTTCAGGCACCGAGACCACAGAGGAAAATCATATAATCATTAAATCACTGAAAGCCTTCTCACAGCAGGGAGGCTTTGTTGTTCAAAAGATTCCTGCATCAGTAAAGTAGAAATCCATTTGACGTACAGTCAGTGTCAACTGGCACATGGCCAGCTAATTGTTTGGGAGGGTGAAGAAATAGGTTTGGGGTTTTTTTGATCCTTTTACATCTACCACGTGTTGTTCTTGCAATAAAAGGTAGACACAACTCAGGTCATGAAAATATACTGTAACCTCTGTATGTTGTTCAGTAATTAAATCATTTTTAGTTTTAAATATGCTGATTGCTCTCTGAAAAAAGATTTTGATTATCACAAATAAAGCATTATAGGACAGATGCTAAAATGACACTGATATTGTATGAGGTCTCTAGGAACATGATTTTAAGTGTTTCAGTTTAATAATAACTGCAATTTTTACTGGATTTATTATATACCTGAAACCAAACCTACGTCCTTGGAGACCAGAGGAAAAACAAGTGTCTAGCTAAACAGTTGAGAAACAGCTGGCGCTGTGCTTAGTCTGAAGTGCCATTTAAACACACTTCACACACACACAGTCATTACATTAGGTAGCCAGAAATAGCATCTGTACTGTTGGCTGCGTTGGTCATTTCTGTCAAAACACAGACTGCTTAAGGACTCCAGCGGTAAGATTTGCGCAGATCAAGCAAGCAACCTCCCTTCACAGTGAGGACTATCCAGCTAAAAGTTAACATTATAATGTTGGAAATCAAATCCAGACACATTGGTCATTGGTCACATTGCAGGTGTAGCCCAATAAATTAGACATGCTAAACTACAAAATAACTACTACTACAAAATAAGGGACTGGCATTCAAAAAAATACATTTCTGGTTCTGCAGTCATTTTCCAGCACAGCCTCTCTAGTATACAGCATAGAAGTTGATGAGTGTCAGTGCCAGTTTGCCTAATCGAGCTGCAGGGACACCATTAAACTTTTGGGTGAACAAAAACCCCCCACTGATTGGCAGGAGAGCGTGGCAATGCTTTCCCCTTCAAGGTCCTTTTCTTTGCCGAGCAGAGAATTAACTATGCAAAAACACTCTCTGCCTGTTTTATAGCACTCAAATAATGTTTGTCCTTCTCTCTCCCTCCTCTCTCTGCTTCTCTGCCTCTCTTTCCTCTCTGCTCACACAAACTAGCAAGCATATTTGTTGATTTTCTCCATCCACCCCGCTACATCCCACCAGCCCTCACACTTTCTCTTACTTTCTGCTTCTTCCTCTGTTTATTTGCCATGCTTTGTCCCTTCTGTCAAGGCTGCATCTCTCTGAATCCAAGTTAGCTTTTCACCCTCTCCCCCAATGCTAACAGTGGCGTTTCCTTTTCATTTTTTTTGGCATATTACCTAAAAAAACAGTCCCCTGTGCATCCACAGCTTATCAGACAGGAGTGAGAAGAAAGCTTGAAAAGGGCGATGTGTGTCCCGTGAATATGTAAAAGACAAGGAGCAAGAGATTAAGATGTGAACGACTTGTGGTAATTGGATGCTAACTGGCCTTTCAGGGGATTTGCTAGAAACTTTTATGGCTCCATCTGTAGTTGGCTTGTTGCAGAATGTAAAGGACCTGGAAAGAGTCCACACACACTCACACCAGTGCTTTTGAATGTGCTGCTGCCCTTAATGCGTGAGTAACACTCACTTAACTAGTCTAACAGACATCCGTTTCTGCATTATTCTAGCTCACCATTTATAGTTACAACAACAACAGGTATACAACAACAGGACTATAGACATGTATGCACTCACATCAACATGTGGACTGAAACACAGAATGATACACACACAGAAATGTTGTATACGTTGAGTGCTATATTCGAAGTCTATAATAAGCTCTGGCACTGTGGGAACACACACATTCCGGTAACTCAGACAGAATTCATACACACACTAGCATGTACTGTACACTTTAACACAAAAGCACACTGATGCACACACTAACCTCACAACCTGATGCTGTCCCAAACACACACACACAGATACACACACACACACACACTCTCTTAGAGTGCAGCAGGCTAATAAGTGTCTGTCTGTCCTGCTTCCTCTGCTCTCTCCCCGCTCTGAAGGATGAAAAGATCTCTTCCTCTTCGCCTTTTCATCTTCCTCTTCTTGTTCCTCATCAGAGGCAGAGTGCATCCAGCCGTCTCATTTAGACTCCTGAGACTTTTGTTCCTTTTCACACTTAAAGTTTCAGTTATTAATCCGTTTGTGTGAAAACTTATGAGGTTCTGAGGTTCATTCACACCAGGCGTGTCTTTGTGCTCAGGTGGCACCAAATAAAGCCAGTAAGATGCCTTAAAAAGACCCCCTTTTTCTTTCCTGATACCAATTCTGACACCTCCACTCAGTGAACCTAGAAGTGGTTGGGCTCATTCTAAGATGTGGAAAATATGAGCCAGTAACAACACATCACTTTTGTGAGTGGAGGGTTTTGTGCAAATTCTGTTGTTGTGCAAGGAACTAAAATTATGTTTTTCCAATTTTCCAATAGTTTCTAAGAAACTGTCTTTACTGTTGATCAGTCACATCTGTTTGGTACTCGATCCAGCCCCCACCACAGTTACACTGTCTTAATGTGAGCTCAACTGTCCGGGGAGGGGAGTGTTTGTGTCGCAGTTCTGTCACTCGGAACAGCGACCCGAGGCGGTGGACGTTTGTGACGCTGTTTCAAACTCAGTTTCGATCTCTGACCTACCGTCTTTCAATTTTTTAAATAGGCAATTTCTATAAAAATTTAAAAAAACACTTGTGATGTACAGCAAGCTCCTAGGCACAGTGCTGGGCTGTGATGCCATTGTGGTATATTGGCCAGTTTTGGCATTGCAGAATGATGGGACGCATGACGTTGTCATACACAATAATGACCAAAGGAACAAGTGTAAAACAATGAAAAAAACATTTCTGAGCATCACAAACCCCCTAAAATGACCATTTGTGTTATCAGAACTTGATCCATTTTGTCAAATAAAATCTGTCTAGAGGAACCCTATCAGTATTTTACTTTACTGCATTTCATGTTATTCATTTATGTGTGGAGCCAACAGGAAGCTCAGCCAGAGGAAGTCTCCAACGAGCATGCTCTCACTGAATCAACCAGACGTGGGCTCCAGTGCTCATTCTCTGTGGGCCCAAAAAATGCGGCAGCCTGCAAAAGCTAGATACTTAATTGGGGCAAATACACCCAGTGAGCAACTTCCACTGGACTGAATTGAGCTCCATCTTAGAACATGTTCTTATACGGTGCAGTTTTGTTTCAGTTTTGCATCAGAAAAGCAGCAAGCACCTTAGATTAGCACATCCCACTTACTGTAACCTGACCACCTCTGTCTGTACAGTGCATACATTGCGTGCTAAGCTCAGACTCCAACTTCTCCAAAATCATGTGCAGACAACAGAATTTTATTATCTGTAATTCTTACAGCTGAAATGGAAATATGTCCTTTAGTGAGTCTTCTGAAATAAAGATTCCAATCCAGACGTCTTTTAAAGGTTTTGCAAAGGGTCAGACAGACATACAGACTGCAAACAGTCTGCAGAGTGTAAGACAAAGCGCCAGTGAAGAAACAGGTGACTTTTCTCCTTGGGAGTCATATCCGACTTCTCTTATTAAATGTAAATATCATAGGACACTTGTCAGGATAACCTAAACATGAGTGTTTTTTTGCATGTTCAGCGTCTTTGAACAATTGACCAAATCTGCTGTTTTTAGTAATTAGAAAAGTCTAATTAGAAGTCTCCTTCAAATAATTAAACAGTAATATCCATGACCGCCTCATACCGTATAATGCTACTTTAACTCAGTCTGGAGAAACTCAATGACGCACACTAGCTTTTTTTTCACCTTTTCACCTTACATACTCCAGAGTTCAGTCAACACACACATATCTGACAAAAGTCTCAAATACTCAATACAATGAATTAATGCAAGTTTAACTTTTGAAAACTCATACAGTTGAGTTCAAAATCGGAAACTTGTCAGAGCTCTTTGAGTTAAAAAGAAGTGGACATGACGAAATATATTTTTGTACTTTCATATATTTACATTTATCTAGTTTTAGATCTTAATAATGTTAACATTTGTGCGCAAGAATGCCTCTTTGCTGGTTCTTGTTTCTTATAGAGGATGAGTCCAGTGTAAACATTTACATTTCCAATTAAGATTGGGAGAGATTTAGGTTAAATGATAAAAAAATCAACTGTGATTTATGCAAAAGCATAGGTTTCTTCTACATTACTTACAGTACAGAAAATGTAAAAACTGAACCAATGTGGAAATTTGAGAGGCAGCAGCTTCAGATTAGCATGCACAGGGTGGGGTATAGAGTGTGTATATTTGTGTGGGGTCTCTGTATGTGTTTATGTGTATGCATGATGAACTTTCCCACTGCTTATCTGCCTGCAGCATTGCTTCCTGCCTACAGCGCAGATCTCTCTACGCTCTGCTCGACACCCAGCGGCTCATCTCAACGGACAAAACCCAGATTCACACAAATAAATCCACCCAAGCTTCTCTGTCTACATCTTTTTACCTTTCACGTTTATTAGTACGCTTATAGATTTCTTTGCACAAAATCCTGCTGAAATATTACCAAATATTTCACTGTAATAAGATTTATATTAAGTAATATAGACAGCGGGCAAGGTTTAATTAGGTTATATTAATCAAGAAATATACTGTAGCCTGTGTCTGATTTTATTATTTTATTATTGTTTAAGTAAGCACATTGTGAGCAATGTACAATCCTGAGTCAAATTCCTCGTATGTGTACACATACCTGGCAATAAAGCTGATTCTGATTCTAAAATGCAAGAGAAAAACATTAAAATTATTAAGTAAGCTTTATTCCTGTAAAAATTTACTTAACAGCTGATAAAAACCTTAAATGAGGCTGGAATCATTTTTGACCTGCCAGAAAAATGGAATCATAAAAGGAAACCATGGTCAACAAGCAGCTAATGTTTGTACTCAGTTCTGTCAAATTTTCAAGATTTTCAGCAGCCAGACATCGGTTAGTAATAATGTATTTTAGGGGCATCATAATAGGTTATAATTTCCCTGGTCAGGATGATGTATTTTTGTACTAATTATAGGGAATGAGTGAATGACCTGAGACAGTGCTCACAGTTAGACAGTACACCCACTTAATTTATTTTAGTTTGTAAGAATAATCAAGAGATGGTATCACAGATGTCTGAAAAAATAATCTCAACTCAAAGTCCACTTAATAGCATCACCGTGCTGGAACTGTGAGTGGACCTTGAGTTGAGATTATTTTGTCACTCACACTAATCCCAAAAGCAAGAATTAACTTTCAGGATGAAGATACTGTACTGTAGTTCCATAGAAAATAGAGGAGATGAAATCTGTTATATCATTTTTAGATTTAAATTTCTGAAAGAGCTTCCGAAATCTTAAAGGGTCACTGTGTTGCGGCTGTGGCTCATGAGTTAGGGCGGGTTGCCCGTTAATATTAAGATCAGCGGTTGCAAAGACTAGAAAAGCACTATACAGATATGGAGCGTTTACTCCCCTGACATTTTCGTGAGATCAGTGGTATTATATCTTCTTATCTGATGGTTATCTTGGTGTGAGCTTATGACTTGTAACATGTTCAACTAAGGGACAGAATGGGAAATGAGCTAGAAGACATTCTTAACGGAAAACCTTGCGTCACAATCTGGTGGATGCAATCATGTTAGATTATGGGAAATGTAGTATCCAGTGTTTTTGGAGCTTGACCCATACAAGGGACTGTCTGAAAACCTGGGCAGAAGCAACAGAAGATGAACAAGTGTTGGTCTTTAGCTGCTAATTTGCACAGTCTGGATTTATGTTGTTTAGTCATTTTAGCATTTTCTTTTGGGTCCACTCATTCATCCTAATTGCAAATTTGTCCCCACTGTTTCTGCTGTAAAAAAAAAAACACGCCATGTGAATACTGATGAGTATTGCTTGGCTTTGGTGAGTAAGTTGTATTGGTATTGTCTATAGCTGCAATGCAGCTGTATATGCAGAGAGATAGCAGAGTTTTTGCTATTTTCCCAGTGATTTTTGCATGAGCAGCTGTTTCTTTGTGATTAGACAGTCTGTAAACTTTAAGCTTTTTGCTGTTTATTTCAATGACCTGAGATAAGCAACAAGATTCTCAGCACCTTGCACCTTTGTGAAGTCAGACGCAGAGTGTCAGACCATGGGGACAGCTGAAAAAACAAAACAAAAGAAGCATGGAAATTGAAATTTGATTTAGAAAAAGGTCATCCAATTCCTACACTTACATGGCTCCAGTAATTGTATAGTTGTGATAATTGATTAACTGTTTAATCATAAATAAAATGTCAAAACTAATGTAGAAATACCATTAATTCATTTCCAGAGTGGTTTGCTTTTATTTGACAGGAAAGAATAGGATTTGTTTTTTTTTATTACGTCGGTTTAATGATTTATTGTTGTCACTTTATTTCCTTTTGGTTAAATAATCCATTAAGCTACTTTTAAAATACTATGCCTGTAAGTTCAAGTGTATTCATTTTACAACGAAGAATAATCATATCTGCTGTCATAAGTAATCTAGTGTCAACAAACACATCAGGCAAATTTCATACACTGTAAAGCAAATATACAACAGTAAATGGGAAAGGGAAATTAATGTGATTTATTGTCTGGTAGCAACAAGAATTGCAACATCTGCAGTGTGTGTTTCTTTCGACACAAGTATTTCCGCAGTTTCCACCACAGAGAAGTTGTGGCCAAATATTTACAGCAGACATTCAACAGTAATATACATTGGAGAGGTACAACATGCAAATAGTCCTTTGTGTCAGGAGACTAGAAAAGCACGTTTTACACTCTAGAAATCTTAGACCTCAAACACCTCAAATGAGGCGAATGGGCCATGATGTCCAATCTCCAGGACATACAGTAATCTCAGGTCTCCTCTCAGTCTCCTCAGCCAGGGAAGCATGGAGTGGGTCTATCTCTGTCGCAGCTGGCATCCAGGTGCAGCCCTGCTGAAACACAGCAAATGCTGTTACTATTGACTGACACTGTAAAGCCCCACCTCTCCTCTCAGCACACAGTAAAGGAAATCAATCAAAAGCTAATCAGGTTGAAAGGCACCCAGCCATCTACAATTAGATTTTCTGCTAACTTTAAAGACAGTGTTGACAATGAGTTTACTCATCATGAGGCATACTACGTAGTTTGTAAATGTAGTTCTATAATCTCGTCCATGGCCCTGGAGGGCCCTTTTTAAAGAAAGCAACCTGGATGATATCATATGGGCTCAAGCTAGGATACGACACATTAACATTTAGCCTTGCGTCACAAACTGGTGCATGTGGCTGGCATAGAGAGTCTTGACCAAAGATACAATCAAGTTGGATTATGGGAAGTGTAGGATCCAGCGTTTCTGGAGCTTGATCCCAACATATGGACTGAAAGTCTGCTGTATCATTTGTGACCGTCCTTAGTTTAAATGTGTATATCATTACTTTTATTCCCCAACTCCACTCCCCCTCCTTGGAGGACAATGTTTATTTATTCATCTGCAATTATTGTTTAAAAAACTCCTTTTTTTTAGTTTACTTATTTAAGTGCAATGCTAAATTGTTGGATTAGGCCTTTAACTAACCATAATTTGAGGTACAGTGTGCAGCTAATTATCGGGAGAGTTTCATGAGTGCTTACCAGTTTTTCTCGCGTGCAGACTGCTGTGGTCCTCAGTCTAGTGTAAAAGTTTAGGCTTTGGCTTTATAACACTGGTGTAGATGTTTTCTTTAGCTTTAGTTATAACAGGACGACAGCGTTTGCGCGAATGAGCAATCAGTTGTGCTATCTGTCTTGCCATGGAAGTTTTTTCTGGAACAGGTGGTGGTGTTTTGCATGGCCCAGTGGTGACCTTCACCTCCTCTTCGTTCCCTTCGCCGAAGACATCATCAGACTCATCTGAAATGGAGACTCGACGTAGCTGCACACCGCACAGCTCATCAAGTGTCACCACAGGTAGAGGGGTCGCCAGAGATCTAAGGAAGGCTGAGGAGTCGGAGTGGTGACGACGGGGTGGTTTGGGTCTGAGGGGGGGTTTGGCTTTAGGGGAGGGATCGGGATTAGGAGTGTTGTCTGATTGAGGGTTAGAAGCAGAACCGGATATGGGGTCTGGAAATATGACAGGTAGGGAAATCTGCAAAGACAGCCTGTTATTGCGAGCCTGGGAGGACATGGAGCTGGACTTGGGACGCAACTTCCACCCTAAAGGGTCATGGCCCGTGATGACAGACGTCTGGACAGGAGGAGGAGAGGAGCAGGAAGAAGTGGAGGATGAGGACGAAGAGGAGGATGCAGGACCTGGTGATCCAGAGAACCCAGTGGGGGGGCAGGAGTAGCGTTTGACTGAAGAATGGGATGTCGGGTGAAGTCGGAGGAGGGAGACTCCGCGCTGAGGAGGTTGTGGTTCCTTCTTGTTCTTCTTGACAATAATGACAGGGGAGGTCCCACACTTGCAAAAATCAGCTGACCACCGGCGCTGATGAGAGCGAGGTGCTACGCTAGAGGTGGAGACTCTTGAGGAAGGGCGCTCTCTGGGCCCCTGGCTGTGTGCTGTGGCATGTACTGGTCCATGTCTATTCTTGCAGTCCTTTGCCATGAGGCTCACGTGATTTGCATTAGACACATTTTTATTCATCTGGCCACACATAACTTGGCTACAATTAGAACGGACTGGGCTAGCAGTGGAACATGTATTCATCTTGCTTGAAGGGGTGAGAACTCAGTGTTTGTCAGGTCTAGTGAGCACTAAAAACCCTGTGAAGAGAAATACAGAAAGTGAGAGGAAGGGGGGATGTTTCAATATTGAAAAGAGGAACAGGAGACGCCCATATCGACTTCTCAAATCAAGTTTCACATGTTTCACAATGTCTTTTCGCAACAGAGACATTTGCTGCTATGATACGCCCATCAGTAATGTGAACTTTGAAAAGGATGTTGCCGATCAACAGAAGTTCAGCTGTTTCAATTTGAAGAGGTAATAATGACATTTATATAGTTGTACAAATATATGAATTTCAAGCTACTGTTCAGTTTTTAGCTGAACGCAAATGGAAAATAGTCATAGAGTAGGCAAACTGACTCAATAATGCCATTTATACATCCATGTAATAGCCTAAACTCTGCTAACGATAGCTAGCCACCATAAGCTAGCAAACCAGACCATGTAAGGTTGTAGCTGCAAAACCCCAGAGTGTAATGAATTGTATTACTTATGAATTCAGCTTTTCACGTGGAAGAGGTCGATTGTGTTATTTCTTCTCTCAAAAGTTAGATTCTCTTGTTTTAAATCTGTATAAATAAGGTAGTTGGTTTGATTGAGCTACCATCGTACTGCACATTGCACTACTGTCAATTTCTATTGTGCAAACTAAATAACTAAACTAGAACTTTTCTCAAAAGAGTTTGTAACTTGAAAACATTGTTTACCTGCCGGAGCTGTGTTGATCTTGGTCCTCGTCCTGTCGGGACTAATCTCTTTCTCTCATCTCTTTCTTAATATCACTCTCTCCGTGTGTGTGTTCCCCCACCCAGCAACCCACCCTAAATCTGACCACAGCTTCCTCAAACTAACGCCTAGAAACCCTCAGAGATCCCATTTCACACAGACTCACATCACTCATGGTTGATTAACAGCTGTTTTCATAATACCATGAAGTAAGAGCAGCAAGTGTATATTTGTTCATGAGAAACAAAATTCACGCAGCTTGAAGACATTTAAACCTGATAATGTACAAGTCTACGACCTCACTATTAACTACCACTTTATTCGTTTTTTTTGCAATAATCCACACCTTCTTCAATGTACGATTTTCTATTCTCATTAAAGAGTTCATCAACTCCACTTCAAATAAATAAAAGACCATATTATTCTCCCACATTCTCCAGTTTTTGACCAAAGACGTTTTTACAAGTGAGAACTGTCCACTGTGATATGTGAATAACAAGAACATTGTTTTTTAGAGGGAAGTTGCTGTTGAGTCTTTCAAAAGTAACGTTTCAATGCTGTTGAGTGCCACATCTGAAATTCCTTTAATTTGTATTGTCTGTGCAGAATAAAGTCTCATTGTTTTGGATGCGTTTAGACTGCCTTCTCTGCATGGTGCCTCAAATCAAGTGAGGCCTTTTTCCAGATAAACACCAATTACAGGCATTTGTTTTCAAGCATGTCATAATTAACCGCTCTCTGCTTCACAAACTCAGCTGCAGCTGCAGGGGAAAACATTTTAAGCCACTAGTGACTGCGACGTCAACAACGAGTGGATGGACTGCCATAAAGTTTGGTACAGACATTCACGTCCCTCTCAGGTTGAACTCTGTTATGTGATCCCCTGATTGCTTATCTGTAACCATAATCAGATTTCAGATCAGCCTCAGCTGTACTCTGGTGGTAAACACTACCTGCTAAACACAAGCAAGTGTACATTGCATGTTAGCATTCCACCATTAGCATTTAACTCAAAGCACTGCTGTGCGTAAGTACAACCTTACAGCGCTGCTACTGTAGCATGGCTGTAGACTGTTAGTTCCTACACACTCAACCTGCATGTGTTGTGGAGGTGTTCATTTGCTGTGCACCTATGTTGTTGTCAAAGTTAGAATAGGAGAAGAATAGGAATGATAAATAAGCCCCTCTAATGCCACTCTATATGTAAAATTTCTGACTCTGGTAGTCTGGTGACTGCACCAATTTTCAATACAAACAAAAACTTAACCCACCAAAAACATTTATAGAAGCCATAGGAGGTGTAATGTTGACAAAATGGTTTTATACTTGTGCAACTCACACTCATGGCAATATTTCTTTAGAAATGGTACATTTAGGAGATTTTTTCGCTTATCAATTTGAAACCCACATAGAAGGCTGTAGCAACTATGCAAATGAAGATGTGACATTATCTAGTGACTTTTGGTGACCGCTGCCAACACTGTCTATAATTGGTTTTATAGAACCTTTTTTTTCTTGGCTAAGGTTGCCCTCTTGTCACATTCAGAAGTTGTTTGGGTCTTCACTGACAGCTAAAAATAAGCACCCAGAAAACTGACCACGTGTTCCTGCAGTAGCCTTTTTATAAGCCCAAGGCCTGGACATTCAGTCTCCCTCTGTGCAAAATTAAGTGGTTGCACACAAAGTCAAAGCGTCAACTGAAAGCTCTACCAAAGGTTTAAATCTGACTGCCTGTCACAAGCTATCACATGTAAACCAACACATATTCACGTGTCCTCCTCCTGTGCTCCCACATAGGCTACTGTATGATCTCTAATGCTTATGTTGACGGCGAGTCCTTTGAAGTTTTATCACTTTCAGCTCAGAAGCTACGTTCCTTCTCTGACTTCCTTGTAATCCACCCACAGGCCGCCGATGTCTTTAAAGACTGTGTGAGTAATTGGCAGGTTCGCATGTTGTCGAGAGTGGGGCTGCTAGGTTAGGGCTTGGTACAGTAATCTCTGTGTAATGAAGTGATGTAAACCCCCAGGGAGGGAGCACCGAATACTGTAAACCTGTAGACGAGGGGGATTACCGCACTGAGAGAGAGGGAAAGAGAGGCAGGAGGAAATGTGTGTGTGTGTGTGTGTGTACTATACAGTATTTGTGAGTGTGAGAGAGATGTGACCTTTCTCTCGCCGTTTCATTCAATAGCAATGAAATATATACCTTCGCTCCCAGCCAGTCAGAAGCGATCAATATGTGCTTATTGATGCTTGAAATGTTAACAGCTGCTCTCTGCCCAGCTGGTCATCTCTACTTATGTTATGTTTGGGGTTATTTTTGTTTTGTATAGCACATCACTGTTAAAACCCAAGCTGGGAACGTTTCAGTAAAAGATAAATATATTTACTTTATTTCTACAATCCTGGGCAAAAGTATTTGAAATAGAACCCATATGTTTAAGAAGGAAAATAGTTTGTAATGAGAAGACTATCAGGTGGGAATATTGCAGCAGGAGAAGGATTTTCTAATGTTTATTTTTTTGTTTTAGAAGTTGACAGATTTACTCACAATAGGTAAGCACAGACAGCGGCTCAGCGGAGATGTACAGTAGGCTACAGCTCTGTGGAAAATGGAGAGATTTGCACATCCCCTCAGGTTTGCCAGCAAATGATCAAAGAAATCCTTTTTTTAAAGAAGCGTTCCTGCAAATATAAAATGCCACAAGGAGCAAATTAAGATTCATAGTTCTTTGCAAATTCCTCAACAAAATGCCTAAATGAAAGTTATTCCATCATGCATCAGTTTATGAAATCAGGGGCCTATTTTAGATATCAGAACATTTAATTGTGAAACTTTGAAGAATGAAATTTATGAATGCTCTTAAGAGTCTCAATGAGTATGAAAAAACAGAAAAAAGTTACTCCTTAACACAACAGTATTACTAGGAATGACTACATGACTAATCTAAGAACGGAGGTGATTATCAAAATGATCATTAACACTATATACAAAAAATAACGGTAAATACTATTAATAGCATGTACACAGTGAACTGTAACGTTACTATAGAGCTGGCGCAGGGCTAGTTGGTAAGCTACTGTTGTTGGTGAGCTAACTACAAACATGCCAAGTGGGCTAGCACTTGTCGCTGACAATAGCTCTCTGAGCTTCTTCTTTTTTTTAGTTGCAGCTTTTTAATTTAATTTGGTCGCTAATGGGGCAATAAGTTCACACAGTTTATTTTAAACATGTATTTGGTCCATCATCTTCTGTCTCTTGTTAGATAAAAGTCAATGTTGCAATGCAGCTAATAAGCTATAAACTTCCTCCATTTTGAGAGAGATGTCTTGCTACTGGTCAGTGGCACAAACAATTCTCTACTTGCACAATATAGTGTGACGTAGACCTGTTTAACAAACTGCACGTCCATTTACTTTGTCAACTTTAATGTCGCCATTCACTTTCCACAGTTCCCTTTGTACATGTTGTTAATAGTAGTCTATTCATTGTTCACGTTGTTTGTTTTTGTATATGATGTTTTTGATCATTTTGATAATCTACCCAGTGTCTTATATAATCTGACCTGACCACATCAGTGTCTATCATGTGCTCACTGTTGCTGTACTTTTTTCACTTATTGTCATTCATCTGGAGACCCATAACAAAGTTTTTAATGTGCAGTCACTCCATTCTCCGCTTATGTCATAACAGCATAACCTTCCTGTTCTCCTCCCTTTGCCAGGAGAGGTGTTTTGACACAACCTTGAACCGCTCTTAAACGCTGACTTCACTATTGCATAAGCTCTCCATTTCATTACACCTTTCCCCATCGTCCTCTCACTCTTATCCAGGCTTAATAGCAGAATCTCAGAAAAGCTAATTGTCCTTCACGCTATCCTGTGAACAAAAAATTGGGCCTTGCTGAAAAGTTGATGCAAATCCTGTGATCTCCTTTAGCTCATTTAGTATCCTCACTCTCTCACTGTTCAAGCTGGCAAAAAACACTTTTCAGGTTGAAGGTAAGATTGGATTCAGATTTAATTACATATAGAAAAGCACAAACATACACTATCTGCTCAGAGAATGTTAAGAGACAGTAATTACCATAACTGAAATGATTTCCATAATCATCTGGGCTAATTAGAAATATGCAGTACTCTACAGTAATGTAAATTATTGTAGCCTGCATTACTATTTAACTCATGGTCACACTATTAAGCCACATGTGCTTCTTTCTGGGGGATTGGAGCTGAAACCAGAATGGGTTTTCACATGTACTGTGTTAAATTATGCAAATATTAATGCATTTCATTAGTCTGGATTATGGTGGAGATTTTTAGTGTTCCATGTTAGAGGCTTTTACACTTTAACACAAGTTTTAGTCTGGAAGAGTTAATTTTGTAATTTGGTCAACTTTAAATACATTACACATATTGTTGGAGGTACCTGCGAGACAATGAAATAAAATCCATAAAGTCCATTTGGATTAATTAAGTTTAAAGACTCATCACGACACAAATATTGAGCCTGTTTTTTTTTTTCTAGACGACCCTGCATGGTTTTGCTGAAGCCCCTTGTTTTGACGCCGCAGCTGCACACCAGACTGGCTCCATTCAAATGAATGAAAGGGCTGAGTTTTTCACGCAGGACTGAAATCGGTCTGAACGCAGCCTAAAGACGCAGACTGCACACTCTACTAGTGTGGTGTGGAAAAAAGCAGGCAGGACAGGAAGTAGTGTGCGCAGCGTTGTAAGCATAAATTGTGTTATCTAGCGTGGCTAGCAGATTAACAATTGGAGAAAATGGAAATTCCACAGTTTAATACTATGTCCTGAAGATGTCAATCCGCCCCCTCTCTTAAATTGGCCAGACATTCTAGAGCTGCACCATTTCATATGTCAAAAAACTGAGCGGGAAATTGAACAATGCTCCATGGTGGACAAGCAATGTAATGTTGACTGTTTCTAAATCAACTCAAACATGTCTTTGGCATGTATGTGTCTCAATTTCCTGTTAGTTATCGTTGGACATAATCGCAGATATTAAATTATCTGTGATATGCTAATATCATCCAACATTATCAGTCTGGCTGGCGCATGGATCAGGCTGCGAATAAATAATGTTACTGATGACTTTTTTTTAATAAGCAGGTCAGTCTTTTGTGCAACAAGTGTCGTTTTAGGCATAATATCTGTCCATGACAGCCTCCCAGAAATGTCACATCTGCTATGGTTCATGGTGGCCTTCATTTTAGTGTGCTGAAATATTGCAAAGTACATTTATAAGATTTTTCTTTGTGTGGATGAAATTATGAAATATTACCTGACAGTAAAGAATGACTTGTCCAATACTAATCAGATCTACAAGGACTGCAATTTTTCTCTCTCTCCCTCTCTTTCATCATCTTTAATCGGTTTCTTAGCTGCTCAATGACATCACTGGTCATTAGGCAATTCAAAAGTTTGACTAAAAGTTGTCTTAGAGTGGGATGGAAACATTTGGTCTAAGCTTCTGTTTTAATGTGTGCAGCAAAACATGATGTGCAATAGTGAACTAACGTTGAGGTCTCTGAGGGAAGTGCATGTATCAGAATATCAGAGATCCTCAGAGACACGGACATGGAGAAAAATGCAGGAGGAGAAGGGTGAAGAGGGGATCGGGAGGGAAGACAAGATGAATTGCATCCCGTGAACACTAAATTAATCTTTTGTCTTTCTCCTTTTCTCCTCTGTGAATCCATCTATCTCCTCTATCACCATTATTCCAATTCCTCACTGCTATCACGCCCGACTCCTCTGTGCTCTCTCCCTTCCCTTCTATCCTTTCCCGTTTTGGATTCCTTCACCACCCTTTGTGCTCTCTTTCCATCTCTAGGCATGGTTGACAGAGATCTATGAGTACGCCCAGCAGGACGTGGTCGTCATGCTGCTGGGCAACAAGGTGAGACCTTGTTGCCAACACTGGGAGATGGATGGACAGATGGATTCATAGAGGGAGGGAAGGAGGGATCATGGAGGGAGGTTTAGTGGTAGCTGGAGTGTAAGGATGAATTTATGAATGTGTCTGGAAGCAGGGAAAGATATGTACTTGATCCATTGTATTGCAGACTGGATTTTCAAATTTCACAAAATGTCTTGGGAGCGGTAATGACAATAACTCTTTATTAAATCTTTACTCAATATTTGTCATTTTATGTGATCTGAGCTGCTTGTAGAGACATACACACAGAAAAATCTCACATCTCTGCAGTTCCACTCTGCTTAATGGAGCTTAGCATCTTGTATCTTTCGGCTTTACGGTTTTAGTCAACTCTCACTGCTCTAGCTAACCTCACTTCAAGCCTCAGCATGCATGTTTTTGGTAAATAAGGTTGGAAAGCTAAGAATGTTGTAACAGCTAGCTACTGAAGTTAGTAATATTTAGTTAAAGAACTAGCCTTAAAGAACTAGCTAAAGCTCTCAGAAGTTGGTAGTGAGCGAAACAGAAAAGAGTGTTTCTTACACTAGCTGGACTGGAACACGATTAAAAATGATTGCTCCTGCTCCTGGATGTGTAAACAGGCAATGCTTGTTAACACTGTATAGCAACCTTGTTTCTAGCCATAACAGTTAGCAAGCATATACACTACCTGCCCAGCAGGCAGGGAAGGTATTAATTTTTTTAGCTTTTTGTGGAGCT
>JAPMOB010209148.1:0-15229 GCA_029875015.1 Lepomis gibbosus
GACCCGACCCGAACATAGTGGCGGGAAATATCGGCCCGGCCCGGCCCGCGGGTCGGGTCGGGTCGGGCTCGGGCTCGGGCTCGGGCAGAGAATCTAAGCTCTAGTTCAGTGACCATGGGATTACTGTGCTTGATTGGCCAGCACACTTGCCTGACCTGAACCCTATAGAGAATCTATAGGGGAATTGCCAAGAGAAAGATGAGAGACCGAACAATGCAGAAGAGCTGAAGCCCCCTATTGAAGCATCCTGGTCTTCCAGTGCCACAGACTGATAGCATCCATGCCACGTTGCAGTGAGGCAGTAATTCATGCAAAAGGGGCCCAAACCACGTACTGAGTACATATGCATGATTATACTTTTCAGAGGGCTGACATTTCTGTATTTGAAATCTTTTTTTTTTAATTGATTTCATGTAATATGCTAATTTTCTGAGATTTTGGATTTGGGTAATCATTGAAATTATATCAAATAAAGGCTTGAAATGTCTCACTTTGCATGTGATGAGTCTATATAATATATTTGTTTCACCTTTTAAGTTGAATTACTGAAATAAATGAACTTTTGCACGATATTGTAATTTTTCGAGTTTCACCTGTATGTCCCAAAAGGTAGTGGGATGTTAAAACCTGCATACCATGCTCAATTGTAAATCTGTGTTTTAAGCCATTTTAATTCTAGATATTGGACTTTGAGCATGTTTCAGTAGCCTACTTTACTAAGGTCTTTGCACCACAAAATGATTCTAGGCAGGTCTTGACTGCTGCATTTAGGCCTACCCATAACATTTATTCCTGATGCAATAAACCAGTTTTGCTATAAGATAAGACAAGATAAGATATAACTTTTTTAATCCCCCGTAGACGAAATTCAGCTTGACTTAGCAGCACAGAGGATTGTAAAAGAACAGCTGCAGTATTGTAGAATCAGTAGCATTCAACGTAGATGTATACACACTGAAAACACACTATATGCGATCGATACAATTAACATTCTAGGAAGATGTTTAAGAATTAACACACTATTTACACTATGCAATCAATATACAACAGTTATTTACACCCATTTACTACCAAATTAGAAGCTCAGTTAAAATGTATTTTGTGTTTGCAGTTCAACTAATCAGTAGGGTAGAACGTTTTTGTTAATGTGTGCACTCTCTTTCTAGGGTTGTTTTGTGAAATCATAGATAGCAACACATCATCTTACCTTCATCAATTATTTTTACTATACCACATTTTTGGGCATCTTGAAGTCAGCTGCAATATATTGTGATGGAAGACTCACACAAACTGATTAAATAAATTTTATTTTTAAAGTGAATTACAATGATTGGTACAGAAGTGATCATTTCAGATTTAGTGATCTTCTATTCTATCATAGTGCTTACTCCATTGTGCAAAATGCCACTGTACATGGTTGCACTGTAGGCTAGTCATTATATAAAAATCAACCTGTATAATTAAAAAAAGTTAGTATTCTGCTCCCTTTTTTAGCCCTTTTGTATTTTGCCATCATGGGGAAATCACACCTCCGGGAAAGATGAGCAGGCAGCGAGTCCACACATGTTCTTCCCACGTTCAATGAGGAAATATCTGTAAGAGGAGAACGTTATTTTTTTTCTTTCTCTGTTTGGTAGCCTATTTATTTAGTAATATAACCCTAAATGTAGTAAAATAGAAGACTTACCCATCAATCCCCCAGCTGGATCCCCACGAGTTCTTTACTAACCAGTAAGGGGTGCCATTCTCCTGTCCATACCCGACTGCTAACACTGCATGGTTCACCATGTCTGTGGTGTTGTGGCATTCAGTGCTGAAAGGAGGAAGAGAAGTAAGTTAAAAAACGAGGAACTGACCCTCTTTCAAGTCTATCCTTTTGAATGAACAGAAAAGGCCTTTGTAATGGTGTTTAAAGGTACAATGTGTTTTTCCCCCTCACATGCTTCAAACAAATAGATTTGTGTTCCATTTAATGTACATTGCAATTTTAAAGTTCAGTCTGCCAACACAAAAAAACTCTGGTGTGCATTGTAAATCTAGTCAACGTGTTATCATATCAATCAGAATTGACTGAAAGACAGACAAATTCTCCCATGTTGGTGCTAGCTGGATTTAAAGTTGTAAAATATTCCTCTAAAAGTTTCAAGTAGTAATATCATATATTACTAAGATGTGACCTACACCTCAAAGCTAGAGAAAAACAAAAAGGAAAAACACTAGGTGAAGCAGGATTTTTCTACCCCAAGACAGCAAACTCTGTATAATTTCTTTCATCCATTTAGTATAGTGTATATTACCATAAAATAAAGTGTGCCTTAGTGTTTGTGTCATTCTAGTGGTCACATGATTATTAATCACCAATTTAATGTAATGGAATATAAGTGTAAAAAGGAATGAAAACTTACAAGAATATAAGAATATTGTATCTGACAATATTTCCGTGACTTCTCCTCACCTGGTGTACACGCCCTTTGAGTAATGCATGAAGTCAGAAGTCACGTCAAAAGCAAAACTGACAGGATTGCGTGTGGCAACCGCATCCACCATCTCCTTCTCATTGTACTGTAACAGAAAGATATCATTACTCACAGGCGTTCAATATTTACATTGATCTTGAAGAAAGATGTTCACTTACCGCTGTTATGTTCACCACATCCTTCACATAAGCTGCTGCCAGTTTGGGTTTATATGAACAAGCACCCTCCTAATTTAACCAAAAAAAAAAAAAAATCAAATGAATATGTTCATGTCAAAGTCAGTTTTGCTTATTATTTAGTTGCGTTTATAATGTAGACCAATTGCAAATTATTGAGTTACAAAAGCTGTATATGGGTAGTCCGTCTCTGTCATCAGTCCCTTGTTGTACATGATGTATTCGAATGCTTGACTGGGAAGGCCGCTGAGACAAATAAAGATCTTGTTACAAAACATGTCTGCTGTGATGCACACATAGTTAGTTAGAAAGAAATCATCAAAAGAGGAGACATTTATTTGCCTCTCACCCGCTACATCCATGGTTGTTGAAGTCCTGGGCGCAGTCTACCAGCTGTTGTTCAGACTAAGTAATAAAAACATTAGTTAAAATGACTCTTTACCCTATTATAACTAAGGTTCTACATTTTTATTATAAGAGAAGACCAGTTTTCATAGAAAAGTGAAAGAAAGTCACCAGTGGTACGAGTTTCCCAGTCTTGATAGCTGTAACAGACTCCAAACAGCCGGTTGTTGAAAAAGTCCAGCAACTACCACAACCTCCCTGTGGTGCAAAAAGAAGGGGTACAATAATAGGATTTTGTGAGGTGAATGCATGGAAAATTGTGTGCAAATAACCCCATCAACTAAAATGAAAGTTAAACCCAAACTGCAAGAGCTTTTGCACACAATAGAGCCTTCCCTGCTATATTGAGAGTTAACTCAAAAGCAAGAGCTTCTTCATAGTTTGGATTTGACTGACATGTTTGCTTGATGAGCATCACTGGTTTGTTCTTAACATGCCCCTTTTACACAAAACAAAACACTTTGACATGTCACAGCAGCAAACGCACAAGTTCCATGTCAAAATTGATTCAATACATACTAAATGTTTGCATGTGCTATACTTATCTATTTTTGAAGCAAGAAATAAACATCTTTTCCTGTTACACTTAAATTATAAATTAAATAAAATTATACGTATGTGCCGCCAGAAGTCGTGAAACTACAATTTAAAACTTCCAAAGAGAAAGCAAAATGTATTTTCAAAAATTAATTTTTTTCTGAGGTGCTTCTGGAGCTATTTTACCACTATACAGATGATGTTTTTATTTATTTTTTCCAGCTGTGAGTGGCTCCTTTATTTACTTTGTTCAATGTATTGTGTCCATTAACAGCACACATAGAAGTTTTTTTAGTATTCATAATGACTGTAATGAGTATACTTTATATTGTCACTTTTCCAGTGAGAACACTACAAACTTGCTTGGATTTACTAACTCCCAAAGAAGCCTGCCCCCCCTCCCACTTTGCCACCCAGTGGATTATAATATTATTGACAATTATGTCTGGAGTCATCGGTTATCACTGGAAATTCTTTTAATCTGCTCTGCTGAAAGCAACAATGTACTGCACTGTGACCTTTGAGATCAATAAAATGTGTGTGGACCCTTGTGCAGTTAAACTTCACCTGATTCTTCACACCCGTCACATAATTTCCCTTCTTTCTCCAGTCGATGGAGTCTGGATGTGGACCGTTGCTGCTGAGGTAATTCCCCTTGGTAGCAGAGCAGTTCTGTAAAAGGCAATATGTAAAATAACTACCCTCGCTCTCTGCCTTAAAACATCATAAACATCTATGTACACTACTTCCTGTGTGGATGCCCTTACCTGTGGCTCAGACAGGAGGAACGACTTTCGAAATTCACTAAAAGTCATGTCTGAAAACTGGTTCAGTCCCACTGCAGGAAGAGGTAAACAAGGCTCAACACATTTTTAGAAGGGAACTAGTCCTATATGAAAGAAAAAAATAGTAAAAGCAACAAGCCCTTCCTACTTGTGAACGAATGATTTCCTTCATTGTGTTTGTCGATCCTCCTCTTGTTCTCAGTAAATATCTGGAGTCTCTCATAGTACTCCTTCACACTGTACAGTTTGTTGTGCTGATAAGAGATTAGATTAAAAATGAATTATATTTGGGTAGTGATCAGTTTATACGGTGTAATCATGTAGTTTATATTTGAGCGTCAGAAGAACTGTTGCAGTGATTTTTCACTGTACTTGATATTGTGTATTAGGCTACATACCGTTCCCATCCATGACTTGAAGTGAAACTCGTCTGTAAACAATTCATATCGTCAACGTAATATAGATAATTAAACAATAAAAACAAATGAATAGACGCCATGTCTGATTATGAAAGTGAAAGCAAGGGTTTAACACAAATAATTTAACTGCAAAAGTCAGCCTATTGAACAAAAACTGACGATCTCAGCTCGGCTTACCTCGTGCAGACAGGTGAAAAGCCGAAGCCGCGGACAGTAAAGCAAACAAAAGCAAAGTGTTCATGATCGCTTCTTCATCCGGCCTTGTCAGAAACGGCAGGTGAAAGTGAAGTGAAACAGAAGAGTCACGAGGTGAACTGCTGCTTATTCAAATTCCCCTACTGACAAAAAAAAAAACATGACACTAATGAAAGAGTCAACCAATCAGTGTCAAACATGCTTTTACCGATTTTTACATTTAGGCTATCAAATGGGAAATCTGTGCGCAGCTCTGAGACCACATGACATGAAGGAGACAACTTGCAATACCTCAGAATTTCCTGTCTGCACTCTGAGGTTCTCAAAGTGGGGTCCTGGTAACCCCAGGGCTCCTTGAGGGGGTCCCCAGTGAAATGGAGAATAATTTATTTTCACTATAATTCCATAAATAACAAAATGACATAACATATGTTTATACTGGTCACAGGTTTCATACACTTTATGTTTCTGTAAAAAATCTAAAATCCAAAATCCTATGAGATGGGCAACCTTTGGACAAAATATAATCTATGGTCTATTATTTTTCAGTTTAGGGGTCCTTGAAGTGAAAAAGCTTAAGAACCACTGGCCTACAGGTCAGGTCAGGTTTTTCATAGTCTGTATGTATCAAATCCTGCAAACAGCCATAACAACCATACTTTATTGAGATGTGTAATGGGCATTTTAATATTTTAATGAAAAAAAGCCAACAACCCTTAGATTTACAGTTTGTTAATTGGTTGTTTTTAATGTGACTCATTTTAGTTTATATTGTCATTGCACATTCCTAAATAGAATTGTGTTTAACCAAACTGCCTCACACTAATTAACACCTGGTTGGTATCTGGGTATTGGGTATATGATAAAAGGAGGGAGGGTAACAACAATTTTTTTGCAGGGAGGTTAATCCAGCCATGTGAAAACATTTATGTAAAAATTGACCTTAAATAAATAAAATAATTGGTTGCAAAATGATACCTAAAATTAAGAGATCTCAAACCCCAAACTATGTGTCCAACATAATGTATTTTAACCTGTAAACAAATGTAGATTTTTTACAAATGTAAATTCTTATCTAGCTGCGATGGACTGGCGACCACCTTTTGTCCGATGTCAGCTGGGGATTGGCTCCAGCCCCCCACGATCCTGTATGCAGGTGGTTGATGATGGATGGATGGATGGTGAATGGATGGATGGTGAATTCTTATAGCGTATTTGAAGTTTAAAGGCTTTCACTTTATACTTATCTGTTTTATATGAGACAGAATACTGCCTAGGACCTCATCTTTCCTTCGCTTCCTGTGTAATACAGCCTTTGCCTTCCCAGCCAGTGTTATCAGCAACTTCTGATGTCCAGCAGACAGAAAGAGACTCTCTAGACACACTGAATGAATTGACAAAACGCTGTTTGTAATGTCTAGCCCTCATTGTGGTAAGTTCAGAGGTCCATTTGCAAATGTGTGACTGAACATTGCAACAAACTCAGTCTTTGTGAATTCATCTTTGTGCCATCCTAGTGTGTCTTTTTTTGGGGGGGGGGGGGGTTATCTTTTATTTCACACTGAGTGAGCATGATGTCAACTGATAGATGATCTACAAAACACTTGAGACAAAATGCCCCTGATATAAAATGGATTTATTTGCAAGAGGTAACTGGGAAACATGTTTTTGTTTATTTGTTGTTACTATCATCATCATCATCATCATCATCATCATCATCATCATCATCATTATCATCACCATCATCATCATCATCATCATCATCATCATCATCATCATCATCATCATCTCTTTTATTTTGTCATCTTTTCATTTTTTTCTTACAAAACTGGGAATATCTCTTAAGGTGTGAAAACATGAGGGTTGAAAGATAATTTTCATACCACTGGGTATTGCTAACAGCAAATGTTTATTTGTTTATATACCTTATAAGAGTATGTGCATGTATAAGTGTATACAGTATAAGTATATAGTATTATTCTGTCTGTGAAGGTGTTGCATGCCTGCCATATGAGCTTCAAAAGTGTACTGTACATACATAGTAAAAATACATACAAATATTCACAGAATAAGCACTACGTTACTATATTCCTGCTAACAGAAATGGTTATAGACAGGATTACAGTATAAATGCAAAACACTTTGAAGTTGTCTCCTACCTCTAAGTCATGGTTTTGGAACCACACTGTTGTGGCGTTTTGTGTTTAAGCTTGAGATACAACTGTTCTTTTTTATTGTAAGGATTACACTGTGTTTCACACATTGAGAAATATGCAGGGTTGCATGTACAAAATGTACAGCACATCTCAGTGAGGTGAATTAACAACAAAGTACAAAATACTTTCCCATTTTCATATAAAGAGCAGGTCACTCTCTCTTATACTACTACAAAAATAGTGTTTGAATGCTGCAGGCAGAGGTCATTCACATACGTTTTATCATAGTTTTAAACAGCAATGCATATAACAGAGTGATATACAGTCACGTTCCACAATCACTGGAACAGCAAAAAGGACAGATTGTCTTTTAATTACAGAAGAGCAACAACCTTTTACTCAACAGAAGTATCGCTGGGCCTGAAGGTACAACACTTTCCACTGCATGTGATCTTTTTTTTGGAACTTAAACTTAAAAAATAAGAAACATGGAGTTTGAACATAGGGAAAACTCTCTGTAGGCTACTGTACCAGTGTATTTTAACAGTAAATTCATATGACTAAACTTTCATCTTAAATCACAGCAATCTAAAGAGTTATAACCCTTCTTCATCACTGTGTTATCACACATATTCTAACTGATTAGATCAAATAATCTGTAACTGTAACTGTCCAAGGTGAGTTTGGGCACCTTATGTGACAACAGACTATGAAAGAAGAGTGTTTTGTAACAAATAAAAAGACACTTAAACCTTTTTCAGTCTTAGAGCAGAGGTTCCCAACCCCTCCAGACCATTATTGACCCTCATAAATTTACTACCAGGCAATGAATAAACTGTTCTTTTAATTATGCAAGAATACCTGAATAATTAGAAAATAATGCATTTTTCATAATCTCCTGTCACGTTCCCATCAATATATTGCCAGCCATATGCTAGCAGCGTGGCTCTAGAGATGGCAATGCTGGTCTGTCGAACGATCAGTCCACCACTTTGATCCAGACTGAAATATCTAAACAACTATTGGATGGAATGCACTGAAATTTGGTACTAATATTCATGGTTGCATGCTGATGTTAGCATTTGGCACGTTTTTGGCACTGCTGTGCCTAAGTAAAGCCCTACAGAGCTGTTGGCATGGCGGTATAGACTCTTAGTTTATGAGTATGTGAGGTAACCGGTCCATAATCAGCACATTGAGCATTCATTCAGCATTAGTAGCTTTGTTTTCTGTTTTCATCCCTGGCCCATCTAATTTGACATTGTCAATATAAAAACAATCCGCAGTGCAAAAAACGATTGGGAACCCCTGACTTTAGAATAGTGAGCAGAAATGAAGAAACAAATCCCTCTTGTTTTGGTTTGGGAAGCACAGAGACAGTAATGCTTCAGATACCTCACTGTCATCTCCTCTCTACCTTTAAATACAGTTATATTCTCTGTGCTCTTTTACCTGATTTGATGCAGTTGTTTTTACAATGCTACATTGGTTGCAGAGAAACTCAGTCATTGATAAAACTCAAACAATGGCCGGCAGCACGAATGCTCAGAAAGTGCAAGGTCGACACAGTATGAGATGATGCAAAATAATGTCATTGGTCACTAAGAAGACCAAAGTGACCTCTGTTATTATGCTTGAAGAGAAGCAATAAATAAATAAATAAAGATAAATCCATAAAGCAGGTGTCGTCATGACAACGATTACAAACCAAAAATAAACACTAAAAGGTTATGTGTCGTCAGACAACCTTAAACTTACTGTACAGAAGAGCAAATATCTTAAACATGTACAACTGTACAAAAGTCGATGTGTATTTTAACTGATGTGTAATATTAACAGAGAAAATAACGTGAAGGGCCAACTTCCCCATCAGTTGGGCACTTTAGGCTCAATTCTGAGTGAGGCTTCGTACAGGCTTTCTTCATCCAGAACAAAGCTGTTATCCAGTAGATACTGGGCTACCTGAAATGAGAAAAAAAGAAAGGATATGCAATTTAATGTAACATGAATATTTGTTTATTTTTCAGATTTCCTATCCTATTAATTGTCTCACAGTCCATGTAGTTAATCTTGTAATACCTTGGTCATGATGTTTTGGTTACAACACAAGCCTGAACAGGAACAGGATAGAAAAGTAGAAAAAATATTTCTGCTAGAAAATAAGATTTCTTTTTCAGAGTTTTTCTTGTGAAATACTGGATAATTTAACTTCTACAGGCCTCTAAAAAGTGTTAAAATAAAACAACCTAAGAAGGTATAATCACTTTGGTTGTGCTGGCCACAAGACGGTTGATGTGTAGAAGAGTAGACATAGCTTCTTTTTTTACTATTGCCGCCCTGAGACCCTTTGAGGCTGAAATGTCTTATGAATTTAAAATTTTTAATTTAACTGTTCTCCTTGCTCTGCCTACGAGTGCCTGAAGAACTGATTAGTTCTTAAGTTTTCCTGGACTTACTACGCACCACTGGTCTAAAGCTTTGGTATTTATTTACCTTTGGTTGCAGGTCAATCTTGTATGCTGTTTGTTGAAACTGTCTGATTTCTCTGATGATGTGAGAAATCTGTAAAAACAAGAGAAACGGGATGTTAAATTCTGACTGTAAAACACACACTTGCTCTAAGTCTCTCATGTCACATGACGCCGAACATCTCACCATTCTCATTTTCGAGAAGTTGACCAAGTTGTCTTCGGTGTAGTTTGGCGTTCCCTCCTCAATGAAAGCCAGATCAGTGAGGTACATCCCCAGATAGGGCACACAGGGAGGATCACAGCTGGTGGGAAAAAACACACACACATCATCCCCTTGTACTGCATGTTTGCTTTATTGATCCAGTACAAAACTGTGTCCTTGAAATGAACTTACTTCTTCAAAGCCTCTCTCAGGTTTTTGAACCTCCCCTCTGAAGAGACCAGCTTCTGCAGCTTGTCAATCAATGCTTTTGTCTAGAAGAAAAGGTTATCAAGAAAACAATTAATGATAACAGTAAGCACATTAGGAAGAAACAAACAATACATGGGGAGATGCACACCTGCTTGGAAACCTTGAGCCAGGTCTTCTTGAGGCGGAAGACAGAGCTGCGGTTGAGGGAGGATGTGATCTCGAGCACGGCGTTGTAGTTGTGGAGACAGCGACAGATGTCGGCTACAGCCACCCATTTTTCTATGACCACTACTCGAGTGACCACATCCTCACAGCGCAGGATCTCTGTGGCAATAAGGTTGCTTATCTTGCAAAGGAAATTGAGAAATGAATGGTTGAAAATCACTATTAAATTACTATTTTACGACCAATAAAAGTTACAGACAATGATTTTTGATTGGAACATACATCATTGAAGTGCTTTGTTGTTCTCATGATGTAAGGCGTCTTCTCATTTTTGTCATTCTTCATCCAGCCTTGTCCAAAGAATTCCCTGTGAGGTGAACATATAAACAAAATGAAAAAATTGGTCTGTGTGTGGGTCTTCTTGGCCACAGAAATGTACAGCTGAGATGTGTTGACACTCACGCGTATGGGATGACTTTAAACACCAGGTGGTCCAGCAGAGTGAGCTGCTCTGCGATCTCCAGAGCAGAATGGCTCTCAAAGGGATCGGCCTTCCCTCCTTCCACCTATGAGACACAAAACAGCCCGAAGATGATTAAAACTGTACCAGGCAACTTAGCACAAACTGGCAGGTGAAATACACAGTATAAATACTCAAAAATCTGTAAATTTGATTGATAAAGGGTACCAGAATGCTCATGTTTAGAAAACTCCTCCATCAGTGATCAACAAAACAAATGAGAGGCAAAAATATCTAACTGCCTGTATGTCAAGCTTCTTTCAGACCGGCCAGTGGGTCACTGCTTTTGATTTTTCACTTTCTCTGGGTAGAGAAATGTACATAAAAGACCTCTTCTTCTCACTTAATGTGGATTAGAGCAAAACGACTTGTCAATTCATTAGATTAGCTGATCAACAGAAAATTAACTGGAAACAACAGTTCAAGTAACTTTTGGTTCCAGCCTCTCAAATGTGAACAAATGTGTTTTTGTTTTTCTTTGTTTTATATGTTAGTAAACTGAATGTCTACTCATTAATTGAGAAAAAAATGATCATATTAATTGAAAAATCAAAATAATTATTGCTGCAGCCCTAATGTGGATGGAATCATAGTGGATTCCCATCATAGCTCCACATTGTGCTTCTGTATAAGTGGAAACATTTGCATATTTTTGTTACAATCTTGCTTTCTGCAGCTTTAAAACTGCCCCACACTTAAGGTTAACACTCACATTTCGACAGCAGCTACGGACTACACTCACCAGAGGTGTCACGTCTTCAAGGGTGATCTGATTGTCACCATGATCTTCCTGAGTGAGAGTCCTGACATACAGTAAAAGAGACCGTCAAGCTCCAAAGTACGCACAGTACAACACTTCAATTCAAACAATGAGTTTACATAATGTACCTGATGATGTTGGCTGCTGCTTTCCTCTCCTGGGTCAGCAGCTCAGGGTCATGCATCACTTCCTCGAGGAAGACAATAACTTTTGTCTTCAGCTCATTGTTACTCTCAAAGTCCTGGAGAGTGACACACATACAAGAGGCTTGGAAACTACTGTTACTTTCAACCACTAGTAATACTTAAAACTTGATGTTCTTTGCTTCATAGATGCTATGTTAAAATGTCTTCCTTTTTTTAGTGGTATAAATTTTGCTTAGTTTTCATGTTTCACTCCTTTGTCTGTTAATGGCAAAACATTTCCCAAAGAGACTTTCGAAAGTCCTCAAAGAAAAAGGCTCTCCATTCAATATATACAGTAACTAGGTGGAACATACACAGTTTTGTATGAAATGAAAATTGGTTTTGCATATCATGTGTTACCAAAGACAGATTAGATGGTGCACAATGGTATAATACTACAATACTAATAATAAAATAAGCCATTAATCAGTAAATCAATACGTAAACAAGACCAGTGTTAATATGGCGGAGTTCCAGCAGGGCATTCAGTTGTGCTGGGATGTTTTACCTGAGAATGTTTGGACACCCAGTGCCTCAGGACATTGAGGACTCTGTTGGTCGCTGCCCGTCTGATCACAAACTCTTTGTCTCCATTTCTCTGATCTGTTGGGAAGCCTGCAGAAAATATATCATGTTTTTACATAAAACTGTCATCCATATAATACACACAGCTTTGGCAAAGGGCAACAAAGTTTGGATAATCCATAAATCTAAAATCAGAGCAAACTGGACTAACATGTTGCAGTTTGGAAATTCTTGACACCCACGTGATGTTAACATGTAATTGAAACAGGACCGTAGTCCTAATGGAATAGTGCATAGGCGTGTATACCAGTACTAGCAAGAGACATCCTCCGATATTTTTCCTTGGTAGGAGTTCCCTCATTGGCTCCAGCTGTAGCAATAGCAAATGCGGAGGCAGCAGACAGGGCACTGCGGTTGTTATCCAGCTCTCGACACGAGGACATCACCATGCCATTGTTGTAGGAAAACAGGGAGAACTCTGCAGGGGTTCACAGTAAGAGAGAAAATAACCCTCTGGAAAAACTGAAAAGAGATTGATTTTAGTGCCATGTAAATCAACTCAATTGTCAGTTTTAAGAGAAACATAACAAACGAGTTTTCAAGTGGCTCAAAATTCACACAAAACTGTTGCCAAAATAGATGTTTTATTACTGAGAGACTGCAGAATGGCCTGCTTGTCATTGCAAAAGCCTCCACTAGGGCGCACTACAGGCCAACATGACTGTTTTCCTCCAGACGTTCCTTTACAAGAGGCTTTGATATTCAAGATGGTTGCAGCTAAATATAGCCACCAAATATCAGCATAACAGAGGAATCAACAGATTCTCTGCAGTCTGCTATGTTTAAATCCTGGGAACATAGACAGATCATAAGCAGCTAAAAAGCCTGCACCCTGTGCTTCACTCCTTGCTTTGTAATTTCACTTCAAGTCTTTCTTTTACACATTAGAATAATTTAAAATCGATTGTGTGGTTTTGTCTTAAGATTTAGAAGGCACGGATAATCTTGGCTTCATTGAAACAGCCTCAGTACAGGGGGCGTAAGGGAAAACATGCTCTCGATGTAGTTGCTATGACACAAGTTTCCCAAACACCTACTGAAGGCAAGCATTGGCTTTCCCAATTTATATATTATATGCTTCCCAGTGGCAGGTTTTGTTTCGTTTTTCGAAAAACATTAACAAACTGTGCAATAAAATAGTGTAGAGTCCTCAGTGATGAATGTGAAACTGGCTGGGACAATGGATACAGGTGCAGTTTAAAAGCTTTCATATGAAACTGTTGAGTTGTAATTACGTCACTAGGACACAATGTACCTGAGGAGTTTTTGCATTTGATGTTTTTTGGGGTGGTTGGTGACTTGGTGGGAGAGGCTTCTGGGTCCCCGTCATCACTCTGGTTTTGATCATTGTCGCTTTCTTCGCGTACAGAGAGATCTATATCATAACATTACAAGGATCATTAGAAAACACCATTACAGCAAATCAACAGTGGAATAATTTACTGATAAGACCAGCTCTTGTTGATCTACCTTGCTTGGACACTGAGGTGTCCTCTACCTTGTCCTTCTTATCTTCTCCCTCATCAGGGATTTTGCTTGTGATAGGGCTGGACACGTACAGTTTGTTGATGTCCAAGGTGGTCTTGCTGAATGGGGACATGGTTGAGTACATGCTTGCATAGCCATTGGAGGAGCAGCTGAGGGCAGCCAGGTCAAGAGCTTTGCCCCCAGTTATGATGGGGATGTTGAGGGAGAGCTTGCGCCGGCGGTTTGGGGATGAATTCTTTGCAATAGCAAGCGGAGGAGGAGAGGAGAACTTTCTGCTGGCCCTGGGGGAGCTGGGAGGCTCTCCATACAGGAGTTTACTGTTCTGACTGCTGGCAAAGAATAACTCCAGGGACCTGAATCAAGGGAAGATATATGCATTTCAATTTAGGACATATATATTTCTTTGATATTTGGTAACTATACTGTTATATATGTTTTAGGAGCTTAGCTAAATACACAATGTTTTAGAGCAGGATACAAGCTGCAGTGTTGCAGAAAACCTCTCCCACTCCCTGCAACCCTCCTGGCGACCTCACGGGTTTCCATAAATAGCACAGCGAGTGATAGTGCGCATGGCCACTGCTGACACAAGCAACCAAGTGTAGGTGTCTCACAGTGACATGACGAACACTACAGAGGAGCATGCTGCAGGGAGTGGCCATGGGGTGCTCCCCGTGATCTGAATCCCACAGTGGGGCCTTCTGCTCTAGGCCTGTGAAGCGGCGAGTCAGCCCCACTGCAACACTCCGTGTCAATATTTCACGCTATGGATCTTTTGCAGACAAGGAGAGAGGGAGGGGAGGGTGGGGTCCTGCAGCACCGAGGTTTGTTGCCATAGAGCGACAGAGCCCAGTAGAGACACTCCCAGGCAGGCAGGAGAGACTGGACCCAATTACTGCCGTCGACCATTGAACACACACACACACACACACACACACACACACACACACGCACGCACACACACACACACACACACACAGAGTGATACTGAAGCAACCTAGAGCCTGTCTTCTTCCATTGCTCAATCTGCTGCTTCTCTGTGCTCATATTAACCAACAAAACAAACTCCCCCAAATACACACACAAAGCTTCACTGGACTTAACTGTTCCAGTGTCACAGTCACTATCTGAAAACTTATTCTGTCACATGTAACTTGTATGAAAAAAAATCCCTGAACACCAGCTGGACCCACGTTTCACCAACCTATTTTTACTGTAAATGCAAATGTTACTAAACTTAACTATGTTCAGTACTGTCAGATTTAATTTGTAGAATTATAATATATATGACATAATGCAAATTTTTAAAGGGGTATGCCAACAACTTAGCAAGGCAAGAAACAGAAACAGAATATCCCTGGCATGGAGCAAACTGGATCAGACTTTTACACAGCAAACACCAGAAACAATAATATGACCAGTGTTTGGAATAACGGCGTTTAAAAGAACGGCGTTACGTAACGGCGTTATTTTTTCAGTAACGGGGTAATCTA
>JAPMOB010209149.1:0-11077 GCA_029875015.1 Lepomis gibbosus
CTTTCTGGTGATAGTTTCTGCACCAATTTATGGTGGAAATGTTTTTAATTATGAAAATGGAAACACAAAATTCAGGTAGCACATGACATTTCAAAATATATAAATGTAACAGATCAACTTTTATCATGTAATATCATCCCTGCTGAGGCAACATATATGCATGATTTAGTCTTCCCTCCTTTTTCATCCTGTTCACAGGTAGTGAACGTAAAACTTGGCCAAAAAGAAACTGTGTCAAGAACTTGTTAAAGTTGCTGACTGGTGCATGCATGTTTTGGGGTCATTTTAAAATCAGAAGCTTGTTTTTTTTTAGCTTAAGTTTCTTTTTTTGGATAATGCACATTTGCTTCTTCTATATTTTAATTGCATTGCATGTTTTCTTAATGTGCAAATAAATCTTTCGGAAGGCATTTTCACTTGTTCTGCAAGCTATATTTCAGAAAATTTCTTTAACAATTTATGCTTTAAAAAAAGTGGTGGGGACAAGCCTTCCCAGTGTAAATGACACATATGAGACTTTTGTTTCTGTTCAACTGCATTTGCATTCAGTTTGACCAGTGAACATGTGCTGGTACACTGTGTGTTTCACCTGCAAATACTGACTTGCAGCCTGACTGACAAGCAGCGTGAACAGTCCATCCTCTCCTTTCTTTATTCACATTATAACAGCATTTTTGTTTTCCCATTATTATTTACTCATTGCTGTTATTTAATTTTTGTTTGTTTATTTTGACTTCTGTGTTTACACTTGTACTTGAAACCCAAACAAACCTGATTTGGGCTGACCTGAGCCTCTCCTGCGGTTTGCGGGTAGAGGTGGGGGCGGAGGAGGTGGAGGGGGTGGCTGGGTGTTCTTGAGCTTCTTGGGTCGCCCCACCCGCCCGTTGTTCTTGCCCTTCCTGACATACAGCAGGGTAGGTGTAGGGTTCGGAGCAGGAGCAGGAGCAGGCGCCGCGGGCTTCTCCTTCACCTGCTCCCCTTCAGACTCTCCCTCTGAGTACGAGTCTGCAGAGTTTCCTGACATAACTGTAAAGAAGGAAGGAATGGAAAGGGTACAGAGAAAGAGGAGGCAAGAAAGGAGAGGATAGAGAGAGCAGAACTTTATTAGTCTAATCCGTCGATACTACCCATGTTGTCCTATTCAAATACAAACATCCACAAAAACTGGAAGAAGGGTCCTAATCCTTTTCCAGCCCGGGGATGTTTAACACCATGAAGGGAGGGACGATACAGCTCGTCCTGGACAACAGAAAATGACACCAGTCCCACTCATTCATTCAGCCATCCATCCATCCTCACCGTCCAGTTCCAGGCAGATGTGGTTCAGGCTCATTCCTCTGAACAGCACTCCATCTCTCTCTCCACAAAGCACCACTCGGCCCACTCTGCCCATCAGGCCTGGGTCTTGGCCAATTCCAGCACAGTTCTGTGTCACATGGTACTCCCTCTCCAGGAAGTGCTCCAGCCTCTCTACAGCGCTGCCTCCAGGCTGCCCGGGCTCCTCTCCTTCTCCCAGTAGCAGCAGCTGGGTCAGTATGGCAACTTGCCGCCGTACCCTGGTCTGCGTCAGGGCACGGGGATTGCGGGTACCGCTTGAGCGGGCCAGACTGCGGAGGAGGTCAGTACCTCGCAGTGGTGTAGCAGGGGAGTGGTATGGCCTGGCGAAGACATACGGATTTGCGGGGTCAACCCCCACGTCCTGCCGTGTCTGCAGGAGGAGCTCCAGGCAGGGCTCGCAGTGAGGGGGGAGGATGAGGGGCTGGACTCGTCCCCGTTTACCCTGGACCCCAACTCTAGGGAGGTGAGGAAGCACCAGGCGCTCAAAGGGGGACAGGGAGGCCTCCAACGGGGTGAGAGCTGGAGGGGCGCCAGGGGGGACCGGAACGGGGCACTGTGGAGTGACGCGAGCACGATATTCAGCAATCGACAGCTTGGAGACCTCGCACTCGCGACGGCGGTTGTACAGGATGAGGAGAGCCAGGCTGGAGTGGCAAAGAAGGCGCCAGGCCTCGGCCGACTGGAGCTGCCGAGACAGGGACAAGAAGGCGGAGTGCTGCAGCCGACGGAGGTATAGCACCAGAGAGGACAAGGACGAGAGGAGGGGCAGCAAGTGATGACGCCCCGAACCACTGAAAAATGAGGGAGAAGGTGAGATATGAGTTAATTTATTAATTTTAATAGTATTAGTTTCAATAGCGTTAAAAATGGGTAGTTTGTTACTGGATCCTAAAATGAACCTGTACCAACATTTAGCTATTATGTTACTACAGAGCCCGGCAGGTATTAGGCATGAACTTATCAAATAATCATTTGTTGCAGCTCTACTCTCAAAGGTAAAGTCCTCAAGATACCTCAGCAAGTCCTTTTCCTTATCCTCTGTCCCACTTTCATCTTCCACCTCCAACACTCCGTTCTCCTCCTCCTCTTCCTCCTCATCCTCCTCATCCTCTTCTTTTGGTGGCTCCATCTCTTTGGCCAGCTTGCTGCTGAAGGACTGAGGGCACACCACCTCAACATCCTCCTCCTCTTTGGGCCTCTTTACCTCCACAACCTCCACATCTTCCTCATCCTCATCCTCCTCATCCTCTTCCTCCTCGTCCTGTCTTTCCTTCTTCAGTCTTCTCATCGTTCCCTTCCTGGACTGTGTCACAGCCACAGGAGGTGGGCTCCTCTTTAGGACGGACACCGCCACTGCGCTCTGTCCTCGTGGAGGAGTCAGCGCAGGGGAGGAGGAGTTTCTCCCAGAGGAGGCAGGGGATTGGTTAGCAGCTATGAGAGTAGGCGGAGACATGGAGAGGTCCTGGGCGCCACTCTGTGGGAGATCTGAACTGCGGCTCTGTCCCAAGGCTTGTGTCGCCTTTGAGTGCTGCGGAGTGTGTGCATGAGCTGTGGCAGGGTTTGTGTTCTGTGCCTGCAGGCGGGGCATCTGTGTGTAACGCTCCACCAGGGCAGAGCACACTTCTGGTTGGTGGGCATGGTGTTTATCTAAGTGGCGGCCCAGAGAGCGGAAGTGGCGTCCGCAGTACTCGCAGGTTTGGCGCATGGAGTCTATGGACACTCCTCCTCTGGGGACATTTATGTTGATGTTGCTTGTGGTGGAGCCCAGCGGAGCCGGAGCTTTGAACACAGGCTTAGCTGAAAAGGAGGAGGAAGATGAGCAGGGAGGGGAGGACTGTGTTGGAGGGTGGGATAAGGGAAGTGGACGGTTGTGATGAGGAACGCTGGTGGGGGAGCCCGGCGGCGGCCGCCCAGGTGGGGTCCGATGGGGGGTCTTTTTCTTTGAAGGTGTGCCACGCCGTTTCTTGCGCCGGCGTAGTGCACGCCCGCGTGGGCTAGCGTTGTCCTCATCTCCGGCTTCTGAGTCACTGGCGTCAGAGTGGGAGATGGGGGAGGAGGAGGGGGAGAGGGACCATGAGGGGGTGACATACTCCTGCTGCTGCTGCTGCTGCTGCCGCTGCTGGGTTGTCAGAGAGAGAGGCTCATCCTCCTGGAAGTGAGAGACAGCGACAGAGTGGAGGAAAAAAAACACGTCACCTGCTGTCCATTTTTTGCGGAATTAACACAATGTTAAAAAATGAACAGGTTTGAGAGATGTTTGGACACATTCAAATAATTTTTTGTTTTAACAAGTAACCCAATAGATTATATTTTCAATTTATACATTTCCTTTTTTGCGACTTTTCAATCCTACATTTCCTTACTTTGTTTTCCTGTACTCTACATTTGCAGTATTATAAGACCGTAAGGCTCAAAAACACTGGTCTAATAAGATGCACAGTCAGGAGGAGAGTCATTACATTTTAAAGCAATAAGCAAAAGGTGAGCATCACTGGCAAGAGAATCAACAGTGAATAGTCTGCACACAAGCTATAAGTAATTGCTGCATTGTTACCCAGTCAGACTACTGACCACAGTGTGTGGCAGGAGGCAAACAAGAAGCAGCAAAATGACACTAACAATATATAAGCAGCATGGTCCAACATAAAAAGGTATGATGATTGGCCAGGTGCTGGAGGAGAATGGAGTGATATAGGTGTGAGATGAAAGTGGGACTGAGGATTAGCCAGTTGCTATGTCCACATCGGAAGTTAGCCGCCTCGCTGCCTAGGTTGTACGGTTACTCCAAAGGCAACATTGTAACTATTTGGTGTCTTTTTTTTCTACAGAACTTTGCAGTTTTTTTCTAAAAACCTTTGCAGAGGAAGGGGAGGAAGGCTTGATGATAATGATTATGTTAAGTCCAGCATCAGTGTGTCTACCGACGTCCAGTCAGTTGCCATCTTGCAGGCACAGCAGCACATCACAACCGCAGTAACATTTGCTCACTGTTGTGAGGCAACAACACGCACCGCAGAGCAGAATTAGATATCAGATGCAGTGCATGTATTTACTGTATTTATTCAAAATAGAAGTCTCTCGTACTGGGAAGGTTCTGTCTGTGTTAGTTTTTTGATTTTCTTTTTAATGGGAAAAGAAACGTTTTTAATACCACTGTTTTGTCACTACAAACTCTGCTGTATGACTTAACAAATCCACAGAAGTTTAATTTAATTTCTAGTGAGGATCAAAAAGTTTCCCAAGAAACCAAATGTCAGGTTGACTTTTGGTGAAATTGTGTCATAAACCTAAAATAATTATCTGTTTTGGCCACTTAGGGGCAGGAGAAACAGCAAAGAGCAATGACTCAATTATTACCATATAAAGCTGATGTGACAAACTTGTGAACAAACAGTTATTTACACATCCAACAGTTATGGAGCAACATTGTCAACATTTTTGGCCACTTGGTGAATGTAAGTCCAATACTCTCATGTAGCTCTGTCTTTTGCCTGTACCCACTGCTGTGGGAAATATTTGTCTCTTTAGCTGCTAAATGCTCCACTATGTTCAACAGCTAGTCTCTAAATGTGTCTGTCTGCTGTTTGGTGGTGAGCAGGTACTGTACAAGTTTTTTTTGTAGATAGTGAAGCAAAACAGTGAAGTTGAGGGCCAGAAAAATAAACAATGAGCTGAAACTTGCTATAAAGCTCTGTAAATCCAAGAGGAGCCGCAGATTCAGGTGATATTTCATCATGAGTGACCCCTTTTCACATCACACATTGCCATTTCATACATTATTATAAAAACATTGACTATAGCTTCTGTAGGTCATGTGCAGGTTATCTTAAATATTTCCACGTGATAGTGCAATTCTCAGGTTTTATTATTTCAATCTGTATAAACATTATTATATATATATTATATGAAACAAGCTGATTAAAGGTCAGACAGAGCAAAACTGGATGTTAATGAGTTAAGAATTATCCAAAAGTGATTTTTATATTTCTGTAGACATTTCATTCATTTTACTTTATAAAACCTTACTTTGTAAAGTTCTGAGTTAATATTAAGGGGAAGTTTGTGTGTGAAGATGATTACATTAAATTTGGCAAGTGGTGCATCAAATAATAAAATTCATATTTATCAGTCTGCATACTTTTAAGAAACAGGTGCGTTTCTCTTACCTTTTTGATATTGTTGTTATTCTCTGTGTCAGAGTTACACTCGTGTTGCGCCGGAGACACAGTACCACGGAAACCCTGTGGGACACAGAGCAGTCACATTATTAATGTTTGCCGCCACAATCAGCCTGAGCTGTCACTCAGAGAGCAGGAGGACACCCCTCCACAGTTGGTCATAAGCACAGAGGTTGATTAGGACTCCAAATCTTCCACTAATACACATGGGTTTATCAATCAGGCTGGAATACTAAGCACACAACAAATCAATCCGCCAATAATAGAAACCTAAAAAGATCTGAACTTTATCTCAGCCAAATTTCAGATATTAAAATGTGGCTCTGAAGGAACAGTGGTCCCACTTAAACCTCTGATGTCAATTTTTCAATTTTGTCAATTTAATTTCCTTAAATGGATTCTGGTATCATCATTTTGTTGAATAAATTGATCCAATCTAATGAGTTCCATTAAAGGAACAGATGACAGGTAATAACCATGGTTATTGTTGCTAAAGCACTATAGGTAGCGAGAGAGCTGGAGCTCAGCCATCACCATGGTAACCCCATGCCTTGCTTAGCTTTGAGTGTGTAGCATGAATGTGTGTGCGTGCAAGGTGCAGTGGGTAGTGTGACTGCATGTGTGCACACGTGGCTTTGTGTGCATGTGCGTGTGCATGTGCATGCGTGACAGACAGTGAATGTGTGAAGTTGATCAACAGTGTGTGAATACACATATGGTCGCCTATCTGAAGTCATCAGGGAGATGTACAGTGTATTTCTATATTTCTGAGGACCAAGCAACCAAGGACAGACAGGTGAAGAAAATTTAAAGCCGAGATCATTTGAGATGGTTTTGGATTAGAATCTGAGTTTGGAGTTGAGGTTAAAATTGGGTTTTGGTTCAGGTTAGGTTAGCAATTAAAATTTGAAATAAACAAATATTTGCAAATAAAATTATACAATCATACTGTAAAGCAAGCATGAGCAGCTCTGCTCAATCAAAGCATAATGTCATAGCTGCATTGAGTTCCTGTCTATTGATGTTACTGTTGCTGGAGATACTGATGTATTGTCCTTTTCCATAACAAACTTCTTCCTGAGTGACTGTTTAACATCAGTGTACAATGATTGAGCATGTCCAGCATGAAGCCCTTGTTCTTCTGGATTGCTGACAATATTTTCTCCAACCATCAAGACATTGTGAGGTTGTCCATATTTGACAAATTATCAGAAAGAACAACTGGCATGACACATCACCAAATAGCGGGTTTAATGGTGTAAAACTGATTTGGAGGTAATAAAAGGGAATAAACGTGATCACAATACCAAAAACTTATGTATAGTGTATGGATCTGTCCAGCCACTGACCAGGTTCTCTCCCCACTCTGTCAGGCTGTAGTCCACAGTGATCTCCTCCCCCTTGGTGATGTCCCGGATGGCGATAACAACCAGCCGCACCTGGCTGCCACAGTGGACCTCTCGGATGCGGCAGTTAGGGGAGGGAGGGAAGGAACTGGCTGTTGGGGCTGGAGCAGAGGCTGTTGGGGCAGCCGGAGCTGTGGAGGCGGGGGTCAGTGAAGGGGCCTGAGCTGAAGTCGCAGTGGCCGGGGCCGGGGCAGGGACTGGTGTTGGGGTTGGGGCAGAGGAAGCAGCAGGAGTTGGAGCTGGTGTAGAGGCCGAGCAGGAGCTCGTCTTGGATCCGGAGGGGGCTTTGCCGTGAGCCTGCTCTGGTGGACCGCTGGGAGATGAAAGGGGTGGGGGATTGAAAGATAAATTCACTGCCTTTATCAGACATTATGTGCTGTTGGCCTGTCTCTTATTCTGTCCTAATTCTCTTGAACTGGAAAGACATGCTGTGCATTTTTAAGTATCTCAACTATTTTAGTTATTATAGTTTATTAACAGAAAATTAAAAGAAAACGAATCAACAATTTTTACAGTTCACTGTTTGAGTCATTTATCAAGCAAAATGGCAAATATTTACTGACTCCAGATTGTTGAGTGTTTGCTGCTATTCTTTCATTTTGTGAAAATATCTGTTTTTTAGCAGCAAAAAAGCAATTTGATGACTTCACCTTGTTTTCTGGAAAATTATGACAATTTTATTGACCAGATATCCAGAAAAACAATTGTCAAATTAAACGATGATGAAAATAATTGTTAGTTGCAGCCCTAGTTTTCTGTTTTGTCACACTGTAATTGATCTGTTTCAGTGTGAGTACATATGTTGAGGGCTCATATGTCAGATGTAGGGTTAAAGGTAAATACTGGTTTCAGTGATCCAGCTTTGCTCTTGCATTTATTTTATTATTTAGCTGCAAGTGTATCTGTAATAGCGTTTTTTCAAACAAGGTATTTAAACAGTGGTGACATAATTGCAATTATGAAGTTTTCTCATTGTATTCATGCACTCATCTAGCTGCAATATTCACTTATTTGCATTAGGGATCCACTGCAACTGAATGAGTGTAAATCAAACATTAAAAATCCACACATACAAACTCATGCCAGTGCTTCAGGGCAGAGATTCTCAATCTTTGTCCTCAGAGTGCTGCTGATTTTCCATCCTACTGGCTAGTCTACTATTATTCTGACATAAATCAGCCTGATAATATGGCTAAAATGAAAACCAACAGGGTTGCCATGTCCTGAGGATCGGGACTCAGAAGTGCTGCTCTCAGACAAAGCTGTCCTGGAGTGCTGAGTTAAGATCAGCAACCATTCATCATTTTTTAAATCTAAAAGCTGAGCGAATGAAGTAGCCTTTACACAGGCCTCCAGGAACAGCAAAATACAAAATATTTAACATAATATGCAAACAGCAACAAAATAAATGTGTATATATTTCACTCCCACCAATCAATAGAACTACACAAATGTATGCTCACCAGTTGTGAGGAGCAGGCTCCGTGTTATAGAAAGGCCCGTCCAGTGTGGGCCGTTTATTCTCTGCTGCTTCCTTACGATCACCTGAGAGCACAGCGTCAGTATAAAAAGGATTACATACAAGTATGCAGGGACACACACGCTCACACACACAGGTCATCACCCCATCTCCTGGAGCACATACACAGGTGCACATTGCAGCACATACATAGACAAGCCCACACAAACACATACACACATACACACACACACAAAAGTAGGTCACACTCACTTGCGCACGATCCACCCCCATACCAATCACACAGATTCGCATGCACATACCACACACAAAACACGTACAAACACACACACACACACAGTTGATGGCAGTGAGAATATGGCGTGCAGATATAAGACACACACACACACACACACACACCTGGGCTGAAGCTGTGTTCAGGCACGCTCTCCTCCTCAGTGTGTGTAACAAAGACTTTCACGGGTGTCCCTTTCCTTTTCCTTCCACAGCCGCGCCTGCATAGAATACACACACACACACACACATATATATGCAATTATCATTTAATCAATGAGTCTACTGGCCAAATTTGACATCAATCAGGTCAGAGAGTGATCAATAAGCTGATGGGCACCTAATGAATCAATACAAACTGCATTTAGCCCTTTCATATAAACAAATAAAATACACAATAAAAACTGCAGCACAAAAACAAAGTCACGGCAACTAGATAATGATTATCTAAACAGTGCTGTTCTGAGGTCATGCTGAGAAGTTAGCCTGTTTCTGAATTGGTTATTCAGGTATGCTAGAGTTGGAAAGCCAGATTCACCCAAGTATGTTGTGCCAAATTGAATCAACACATCTTGAAGGATTCTTCTTTGCAATGAAGAAAAAAATGTTTGGACTTTCCCTGATACAGTAAATGTTTCGTTTGGTGATACCTGTCCAGTTTACTGATTTTAATACCCTCATTACCCTCACATATTACACAGTGAAGCATCTACTCTCCTTTCTGAATTGCTTTGGTTAAGCCAACATTAATAAACTTGTCCTTGTACTTCATTTAGACATCATAGGATTGACAGTGACTGATCACAGATTACAAACATGAAAATTCTGTATGAATGTGGACAGACGGTCAGATTAGGAAAAAGAAAGAGAAAAACTGATACAGCATCTAATCCTAACAGACAAGTGTAGCAAAAAAGATCATTCATTCACATGTTTACATATTGTAACACTGTTAAGAATTTTCCTTAATAAAAATAAAAATGGACCTGTGACCCATTTTGGGAAACATGGATCTAAAATCTGTGACTGAAACAAGACAAGTAAAATCTAGATTCTACTTTGTGGTTTTAAGTTTAGACAAACTGCACTGATTGACCATTAAGAAAAGAGTTCAGTCCAATCCCAGCAAAACTTCCTGCAAAGAAATTCTTGAACATTCCATCTCTAAAACTTTGCCATCTTTCCTCACCACACAACACGTTCAGAAATTAAAGACAGCCCAGGTCATAAGTGCACTTGAATGTTCATTAAATGCCTGAGATTTTTTTTAATTTAGCAGCTAAAAAACGCCCTCAGTAATTAGGAATAACCTCTCTTGCATTTCAACCTACCAGTGTTCACATTTATTTTACTGAGCTGTCAAATATTCCTATGTCAATGTGAATACCGTCCCCCGAGGAAATATATTTCCAGTGCATTTTTAACCCTTAACCCTAAAACTCACTTTTGTGAATGCAGCCTGAACCAGGAGAAAATATTGTCACACGGCCCAAAAGAAAATAATAAATGACCTCACACAAACTGCATCAACAAAAAATTAAAAAGTAAAACATTTTTAATATAAATATGGCTGGGTATTATTTGAATTTGTTGATACTAGTGCAGATAGGATAACAACGTATTAGCACTAGAGTACTTTAGCAGAATACTTTTTTTCCAAATGCTCACTTAGAGGAATATAAAAATGTCCTTCCATAAAACACTTTTTTACATTTTACCAGAAACCAAACTTCTTAAATGTCCAAATGTCAAGCAGCCACACAAGAACTACATAGACTGCATTCTAAAATTGTGAATTGTTGTGACTTAAATCAGAAACCCGCACAGCAGACATTAAATATCAGCTTTCCATACCGTACTGAGGTTCAAAACAAAGCCCTACATATCTCAACAACTGAGGAATAGGAAAATGAACTGGTCAACCCAGCATGATATGACAGTTATATGAACCTGTAACCTATGAATAATGACCACACTGACCATAGTAAGATTCTGCAATCTAGTTAGTGTTTGTAGTTGAGTGCTCTGACCTCTGGATCACCACTAAAGAGTGCGCCATTAACCCTGGGAGCTTGAAAGCAGCCACCTGTGTGAGCCCAGAATGGCCAGGCAAGATTATCGTCTTCAGACTAAATCCGTGCCAGAACTGCCTCACTCAGAAGAGCCAAACTGATCCGGGCCTCCACCGATTCTGGGCTAGTTCGGTTACCACAGATCTCAATATTGTTTTCCATCAGTCTATTTTTTACTCACATGACATTGGAGGCTCTTTAAAAAACTAGGCCATAGGAAGATCGTGCCTTGGATTTTGAGGTGTTCATTACTGTCTGTGTGTGTGTGTGTGTGTGTGTGTGTGTGTGTGTGTGTGTGTGTGTGTGTGTGTGTGTGTGTGTGTGTGTGTG
>JAPMOB010209152.1:0-27242 GCA_029875015.1 Lepomis gibbosus
AGCAGTTCTGAATTGTGAACGCGGACCGTCCCATCAGTGAGAGGACTGTATGTAGCTTGGTTACATTTTCCTCTTTCAAACACAGCTGGGAGCTTCTCTATTTCGTACCAGGTGCCCATATACTAGAAGGTGAAGAGCACAAAGGTTAACGAGCCCGTTGGTCACCAGACTGAGTTCATCAGCACCTGGCAGCTGTGTTTTAATGGAATCACCTTCAATAAGGCACTGAACCTTTACCTGTTTATATCATATAGTTAAATACAAGTATCCAATAGGCAATGGCAATAGTGCACCCAAGACTAATGCAAACAAAATTAATACACACAACAAAAGTCATCAGAATGATGAATAAATAATAAACTATATTCCACTGGTACTTTACCTTTGTAACATTGAATTCCTCTTGAACAGATGGCTGGGGGCATTTGCCCCCATGGAAAGTCTGGGCGTCACCTGCTGCAGCAGTCAGGAGTAGCATGACCAGGACCTTCACATTAAAGTCAGAATAATGTTGTTAAACAGAGTCCAGTCTTTTGGTTAAAAATAAAATAAAGAGTACAATGGTGATGTCAAGTATACATTTTGTATATTACTAATGCTGTGTCATTAAATAAAAAATGCTTACAGTACCTGGAGTGCCGTCATGTTCAAGTGTTTCAATACAAAGGAAAACCTCACCCCTGTGTTGTCAAAGTAAAGTAAGAGCACACTATATTTCTTTACTACTACTCCTCTCGTGTATTCTATCAGCTTAGTAAAAGCTGAAAGCTGCTTGGCATGGACAGAAAGAACACAAAAAACAGACCTTTGGAAGGAAAATGTGTTTGAAGAGCTATATTTGGATCCTGACTACAAAACCTTTAACCTTCTATAGAGGACAGAGTTCAGTACAATGACTCACAAAAGGTATACAGAATTGTATATTACCAATATGATGGCTATAGCACCATTATTTCCATTAGAATCCACAGATGATTGTTTTTTTTTAAGTCAACAAAATATAAAACCAACTTCAGCTATAGTCAGCTAAAATTTACAGCAGGTGTCCAATTATATGGTAAAAACTTAATTTCTCTGAAAAACTGCAGTAATTTACTCCTTGCATTTTGCCAGAATATTTAAATAGATTGCGAAAGAAAGAATAAATTAAATACTTTTGCATCCATGTCTCTCTCCATGGTACTTCAAACTGAAGCCCAGCTGGTATATTTACATGACCTAGATATGTGGCTTATTTTAGCTTATGAGCTATATTAGTATGTGTGTTTAATATGTACGCCAATATGTACCACGAAATTGCAGCAAAGAAATGCTCAAGATATGTCTGAGGCAATTTAGAAACAGTGTTTTAACAACAGGTCCTGCTCTGATCTTGTACATAGTTCTTATAACCAAATAGGTGCAGTAATCAATTTTTGGGCTAGTTTGAGGGTCCAGAACAAACTGTAAACATAAGATTGACAGATAATCAACTTATAAGGTTGTTATGGCTAACATGCGAGTAAACTGTTGCCCGTTCACGCATCAAGCAGGTCATACAGCAACATTAGCATTCATTTGGAAGAATTTCTCTGAGCCTGCCATTTTACAAGTCCAATATTAAAACTTTTTTTAAAGCTGTTTTTGGCTCATTGGCTGCTAAAGCAGAACTTTGTTCACCAACTAATCACCATTTGGTGCTGGGCAGGTAGAGTAGGTAGGTGTATTTTTTTGCCAAAAACTGTTGACTGTTGGGGCTGAAAACAAAGGTGATGAAAGCTGCAAGACTGATCATCATAAATTACGTGCTGTGAAACCAAAACAACGAGCTGAAAAATACTCCATGAGGGGAACCTGCAGTCAAGTTAAATTCTTTGAGTTGTCACTATGAGCGACCTCCTTCACATTGTACATGATCATTGGCGCCATAACAACATGAGTGGCTTTATAAAAAACAATTCAATGGGCTACTTTCTAAAAGGAAGCAGTGCTGTGTTTGGTTTTTAAAAACTCAGATATCAAATCAGATATCAAATTACAAAATACTGTACTCTTTTTCTGTACCTGATGCTCTTATCTGATGCAAAATATAGTATACTGAAAAGTCTGTCTCTACCATTACAAATAAAAAGGTACATGCAGTCAGATGTGTTTGGAGTTATTTTCACACTGTATTGAGAATAAAACAATTTCAGGTTATGAAAAGAGAAAACTTTATTCAACAAAGCACCAATATTTAAACAAAAACATGTGCTCTCACTTTTTCCCTTGGAATATTTTTAGTATTCTTTTTTCTCCTGCATGAAAATATTTATTAACTGTATCTCTACACTAGGTGGAAAATTTTGTCTCGACTGTGAAACATTCTCCAGAAATCTATGATCATAAAAAAAACTGTACAAAAAATAGAAAAGAGGCAAAGAGTGAGAAGAAACAGTCATTTGACAAACAACAAACCATAAATTACATTCTTAAATTTAATCATCTGATTTTGTGTTATGTGCTGTGACGGTATAAATAAATCATTGTAGTTAAATTAAATAGCCTATTGAGAGATAGAGCTGCTAAGAAGTATGATCACCAAGATGTATGAAAAGCTACAACACAAACACCTTTAAGGATGAAAATGTTAAACTAGAAAATATTTTAAAAATAAAGTACAGTGCATCAAAAAATTACTTTGGTGGCAACACTGGTTGTCTGGTCATCCCACTGTTGGACGAGGGACTACGGGGAAACAAACTTCTTGCCCTTAAAAGATTGAATAAAGTTGTACGGATTTTTTTAAGCCATTAAAACTCTCCATGACAACCTGTAAACATAACAGTGAAAGTAGTCTTTGGAAATCTATTATTTGTTCAAACCTCCATGTTTTAGGACAGGTGAAGATTCCTGCAGCCCCTAAGTCTCTACTTTCAGTCTGTTGAACAACAAAGAGACAATAAACTTAAAAAAAAGAGATGTCTTATACTTAACACATCTGGGTGACTGTGGGGGAAAAGCTATTTGTGTTGCTTCATGTTCAATTCTTGTAAAGTGACAGATTTGCTGTGTTGCAAATGAGTGCACTTTCATTGAATAAAAGGTGCAAAAAGACTGACAGCTTTCATCAGCCTCTGTGTTGCATTTTATATTATGTGCCACCAGGTTGAATATAAGGGAAAGTCTTCTGGATTGCTCTAAAACACAAAGTAACATTCCTTTAAGGCGCAAATTTGGATCACAAATAATCCACAAAATGATTTCCAGTTCCACGGCCTAGCATCAACTTTGCCTTAGCTTCCTTTCCCAGATTATCTTTGCTGTTGTCAAGAGTTTTGTTTTTAAATCTTCTTGCTCCTCAGAAAGAACACAGTGGTGGTCAGAAGAGGGAGAAGTAAAATAAGTACTATCATCATCTTTGTGAAAGACAGGCTGTTAAATGTGGTCCTGTTTTAAAAACAAAATACTACACGTAGCACCAAAGATGTGCTGAACGACGCAACGACGCCCTTTTCAGACACTTAAATCTTTTCGAGTGTTAAACATTTAGAGTGGGCTGGGGTGGGTTCCTTGGTCGAGTGGTTTGGAGGGGGATTTAAAGGTTTTTGTGGGTCTCAATGCAAAGAACAATGTACTCGTTGGAGCAGCTTCGCGTCTGCTGGCCCAGAAGCAGTCCTGAGGTCAGGCTCGATGACTGGCCAACGACAGACATGTGGTCTGTTCGCCATGTCTCACAGTGTTTGTCCACCACTCGGAGCCCCCTGCTGGTGGAGCCGTGCCAGATGTTCTTCTGAGGCCTTAGAGGTAGATGACAGAAAATACAAAATATCAACCTGACAGATAGACACAAATGGACAGACAACTAGGCAGTCAATCAAGTTTACTGACCAGAAAGGGTCAGCTAAAACATCCCGGCCATCAAAGGAGTAGATTGGTATCCTGGCATCAACTGGCCCCCCGTCAGCATTGAAAATTGACCGCCAGTTCCTAAACAGCACGTCTCCCTGAAAAAAAACAAAAAAACAAACATACATAGTGATGCAGCCCGAAGTACTTTGTCGAGGGATTCTCTACACGAGCATAGTTTAGTGTAGTTAGCATGACGAGCAGACTCACCCTAAGGTTGGTAACTGGCAGAGTGTCCCGGAAACCAGGATAGACCACATGGACCAAGTCTTGCCTGTGGGAAGAAATAAAGGCGCGGTAGTTTGGAGCCAAGCCCATCGCCTTGGCTTGCTCGTAACACATCCGGTCAGCCGTGTCGAGCCCCATCATGTCGCCTGAGTGGGGTTGGTTCAAGGCCACCAGATTGAGCTGCAGGGAGAAGCAACAGATCAGTCCACTGTAGGATACACCCTAAAAGAGTCCTGTTTAACTGGATAGGTTAAAGAATGATGTACAAAGACAACCTAAAGTAATAAAATTTTGTATGTATTTGAGTGAGCTAAAGAGAAATATGCTGTGAAAACCAAATAAAAATCCAAATTGTCCACGAGTTTTTACAAAAACATGCATTATGTAATATATTTCATAACATCCCCCTCCAAATACGCTGTAGTAGAATATTCAGAAATCAATATTCCTGTGTAAAACGTTAAATTAAGCCAGTTATGCTATTTAAAATACGTCTTACTGACACTCACCCTTTCTTTAACTGAACGTATTCTCTCCATTGTGTCTCCTCTTATTTGATACGCAACTCGAGGCTAAATGAATAGATGACAACAGATTGTTAAATTAAGGATGCACAGTACAACATTCCAAAATAGTTACTGAGCAAAAAGCCAAAACAAGCAATAGGTACCTCATCCTGTGGAATAATGTTATTGGAGAGGTAGATCAGACTGCCAAGCTGTGGATGCAAAACACAGAAAAATAGAGGTTTATTATATCTTGTGTTATTTGACCTCATGTTATTACATTAAATGTGTTGTATCTATAACAAAAACCCTGAAACAACCACTTTGTGAAAATATGTACACATTGCAGATGAGAAAATAAATCATACATTCAAGTTAAATGACTAATGATCATAAAGGACTGTACAAGCACTGCACTTCAAGAATTTTTTTTATATCAATAAAGAGCATTTCATCCAATATCTGCTGTACACTGTTGGATAAATTATTGATCATCTTCTTAAAGAAAGACGGTTTGGCCTTCAAATAAGTTTCAGGTAGTGATGTTGAAGTGCTGATACACAGCCAGTGAGTTAAAAAACAAAACAAAAATGAAATTCACACCGGATCCAATCAGCAGCACTCAAGCACTTTTTTCAATCAGGAATTAGACAGGTTTCAAAGGGAAATCACAAAACTAACTCAATGCTTTGCTGACCATGAAAAGGTCCAAGTAATAAACCAAAAAGCAATTAAACAGCTGCTACACCATTTTATTGGCTACATCAGTTAAGACTTGACCTACATGCACATCATTTTAAAAGGGGGGCAGCTCTGTAGCTGCGGCTTTATTTTTCAGCCAGAAGGTCACATACTGTAACTGGTCATGATGTAGTCAAACACAACGACCCTAATATTCTGATATTAATGTGTGTATGTGATGTTTCAGAATGATCTTCAGTATTGATATTAATGTATATCTTTAGTACAGATTGACTTAATGTAGGATTTACCAAACCTACATACACATGACTAACGCAGTCAGTACCTGTATCTCTTTCCAGCCCTGGGAAACCTTGAGGTAGAGACTTCCTGTTGCTGTGACATAAGCCAGAGTTCCCTCTGCATCCCTGAGGGTCCGCTGCATCATACTTTCACGGGTCGAAAAGGTTTTCAGCTGAAAAACAAGTAGAATAAAAACTGTTCCTATCTCTGGAAACTTTCATAGTGTTATTGGATTGATTTTACAGAAACAAAGGATGATTTGTCTGTTTAATGTTTTTAAGCATGTTTGTGTATCATTTATATGTTGTTCAGAAATAAGTTCACTTACAAATGCTGTGTTACCAGAAGGTCCAGGAGGTCCAGGAGGTCCAGCTGGTCCAGGGGGGCCAGCAATGGTCAAAGCTGCTTAACGGAAATATCAACACCTTTCATATAAGCTTGTTCTAACTGTTTGACCTCATATAAAAGTTATAAAAATGGTAAACTTAAATGGCTATTTCTATACAGTATTAAATGTACCTGAGCCATATCTTGAGGATGACCAAGCAGGACCTGGAGGTCCTGGTGGCCCAGGAGGACCGACAGGTCCTGGTCTGCCATGGCCTGGGATACCTGGAGAGCCTGGCACCCCAGGGTGACCCTGCGGACCAAGAACTGACTCTCCTTTAGGTCCCTGAAATGTGTCACGAAGAAGTTATTGATTGAAAATCATAAATTTTGTCACAAAGATGACATGGTGCGTATCCATGGAAACTTGACTCACCACAAGTCCTGGTCTGCCCGGCATACCTGGCTGCCCAGTCAACCCTGCCTCCCCCTTGTCTCCCTTCGCTCCTTTAGAACCCTGGTCACCAATTGTCCCCTGCGATTACATGCACAGACAATAACAAACACACTGAGTCTGATGGCACAAAAAGTAGCAAGTGACAAAATATTATGAATGAAACTTACCCAGCCTGCCCTGGAAATAAATGAGTCTAGAACAGAGAAAAAAGAGGAGGGGGTTAGTACTAATTATAACCAGACATAGCCAAGAAACCACTCTTATTTTATTATGATTATATTTTATTTAATATCAGGAAATGTTCGGAAACTACAGAGAAAACACAAGATAATAAAATACTAAAAAAGATCAGGCGTTTAAATGAACTAATTTTTGGTTTTTGTAATCTTTATATATCTGTATTTCTTTGATTTGATTTAATTCCGTTGACTCACTTGTTGGCGCCGGCATCCCAGGAAGGCCTCTCTCTCCCTTGTCTCCTTTTAGTCCTGTCTGACAGTTACCTTTGAGACAAAAATAAAACATATCCTAATTGTTTTTCCTTAATTTAGACTTTTTGATGCAGTGAGTTTTAAAAGGAAAAATAAAACTTTTATTTGTCCTGAGTATTCCCGAAAAGTTGGTCTGTATTGACATAAAACTGGTTAAAACAGACTTCAGTGTTAATAATTTAAGGCAAATCAAAAGAGATGAACTTACCAACTACAATGGTTCCATTGGGATTAAGCTGAAATAATGGAGAACAAATTTATTAGTCAGTGAGGACCTCAACAAAGCTTATTTCTGAATAAATATCAGATGAGTTATACTAGAAATGAAAATTGCATTCTCAAATATTAAATCATCTGAGCTGTATTATGAATATCATCGACATGCAAATGATACAAGCAGATTTTCTGTGGATGTGATTTTAGTACTACCTCCTTATTGTTTTGGCAATGAGCCTTCACCATCCAAGCCTGGACATGCAGCATGCAGGAGTATATCAGAACCATCCTGAGACAGTTCTGAGTGATTAAAGGTTAGGTAGTACCAGTGTTACACAGAGCAACATGCACTTTATTTACACAAAAGGAAAAGAGTTTGTCATTAGGAGATGTGAATTACTGCAGATAAGGGCTGGACAACAATAATAATTACAATATAATTTTTTTCTATAACAATATAACACATTTCAATACATATTCAATAAAGATTTCATTTTATTCACTTGAATCATACACAAATTGTGACTTCTTTTTAAGATGGGCATTTTTTTTGAGGAAAAAGGACTTAAAAAAGCTTTTACTTAAATTTTACTTGTGCATTTTGCTGACAAAGATTTTATCAGATGTGAAGAGATCCACTGTTTGGCCTCAAGTGTTGACCATAAAGAAAAGTTTAAAACCCAATTAACCATCAGGTTTCTTCAACTTTCACTCAGCAGCAAAAATCTGCCTTTAAACTCCAAAGAAAAAAAGATTTATCGATACTTATCGTGATAATTATCGATATCAAAAGATATGAAACTTTTTATCGTGATATAATTTTTTGGCCATATTGTCCAGCCCTACTGTAGATACATAAATGTCCCTCTACAAGTCTGTAGAAAGTAGTGCAATCTGGGCATTGACTATTATAAAGCCTGACATAAAGGAAATTAAATACACATAGTATCATATCTCATAGACTTCTATGAGATATGATACTCCTATGATGTCTTTTTTTAAAATTTCAAGTCACCATGAGTAAAATTAATATATAATATTTGATCTTTGAAGGCAAAGTAAGAAAGTAGAAAAATAATGTTTTCTTTGTTTTATCAGCGATATTGTTGCATTGACAGAAACTTACGGCCATTTTACAGTGGGGTCTGGGAGGGATAGGGAACACCGTCTTCAGAAACCAGGAGAGGAGAGAGGACAGTGAGCACATAATGAATAAAAAACTGGTGATTGAGGAGAAATGAGTCAGAACTGAATGGTGAATTTGCGCACGCTTACTCCTTTGGGGCAGTTGAATATTCCAGGACGGCCCGGCAGCCCAGGGGGGCCAGGAGGTCCCTAATCAGAGGAGATGAAAAAAGACAAGACAAAAAATTGAAGAAAGAAATCCAAAATTTTAAATATACAGAGACTAAAAGAGAAAAACTAGATGCTTGAAACTTGTAAAAGTAATAACACCACCAAACAGGCACAAATAAGTCACAATATTGTAGTTAATCTGTACATGTTTCAGATTCTCAACCAGTATCCTTTGTATTATTGTACAAACCTCTACAGTATTTTCACATTCGGCTCAGGTGTGTGACTCACCTGCACGCCTACAGAGTCCCCTTTCTCTCCCTTTAGTCCCATGTGGCCTGGACGACCCTACAAAGACAGACATCATCAAGTTACAACAATTGTATGGAAAGTTAGATTGGAAATTTTGGAAATTGGGTAATTTGTTGACTGGTCCAATGTGTGATTTAATTTTGCTTTTTCAACAGCAGGTGTACTGGACTTAAACAATGCGCTGAGAGGCTTTTCAAAGCAGAGGAGAAACGAGTAAATATATACTTGTAACCTGAATCTCCTGAGCACAAAAAAACAACAATAGACACAAGGAGGTGTCGGTATGCACTTTCCAATCAAATTGGAAAGGTTCATGGCGCTTACAGGTCTTCCAGGAAAACCAAATTCCCCTTTGGGTCCCGGTGGTCCCATAGGCCCCTGTTGGGAACAAAACAAAGTGACTAACAGTGCATCTTAAATGCATCCATAGCAATTAAAAGTGTTAAATCCTGAATAAGTTAAAAAATTTACTTTGCTGCTTGCTGTTAATACTTACTTGAATTCCAGCAGGTCCTGGTACACCATTGTCTCCCTGCAAACAAAGATACATTTACACTGATGTGTACTGTTCTACTGAATATGTTCTATGACCTATTCTAAAATAAGCATACATTACATTATCTTTAGCTGACGCTTTTATCCAAATGGACTTACAATTGCTATACATGTCAGAGGTCGCACGCCTCTGGAGCAACTAGGGGTTAAGTGTCTTGCTCAGGGACACAATAGTGGATGGGTCACAGAGGGAATTGAACCAGGGTCTCTCACACCAGAGGCATGTGCCTTATCCACTGCGCCATCACCACCCCCAGCATACACTAAACATCCCAAGTAGGTGGATGCAAAAGCAGAATTTGAGGAAAATTATATGGATCTTGAGTGTAAAAAAAATAAAAACTGAACACAAATCCAACCTTGACTCCTTTGGGTCCACTTGGACCAGCCAGGCGTGACATCGTGGATCCATCTGCTGCGATGACAATGCCTGGCTCACCCTTTTCACCCTGCATGCACGCACACAAGTAAACAAACAAACCATATGCAACATGCATGTACACAAATATCAACTTCTGTTAATCTGTGTGTATACAGAAACAATTCTTTTTGTGGTAAGTACAGTGTGTGAGCAGAGAGGAGGCATGCATTTCCCACTTACTTTCAGTCCTGGAGGTCCTTGAACTCCTGGCAACCCAAAGTCACCCTTTGGACCCTGAGGTCCCTGCAAACATTTACAAAATTAAGATGAGGAAAACACCATATCTAAATCCTGGACTCGTCATGAATAAAGTCAAGTTAAAATGATTTCTTTACATCCTCATATCTATGTTTGTGCACTTTCTTGTCTGAACAACGCTTGTGATGTTTCTTTAGTTTGGACAAGGAAACCTGACAGCTGAAAGCATTAAATGGAACACAGGACTTTTACACATAAACCAAAACAGCTATCTAACCACACATGTTCTGCTGTCACAACGTCAAGATCATTTGGTCTCTTATTGACAGATTCTTTGTCAGACACTCACAGCGGGTCCCTGAGCTTCAAGAATCCCTGAGAAGTTGAAGGCACCATCTGTATCGTTAAGTAGAAGCTAGATAAGAGACAGAAGGACAATGTTGTCAAAATATTCAAACTGACTGGTTACACATTATAATTAAGATCAGATGATTTTTGTGTTCAAGTTCTTATTACACTGGCTCATCTTGAACGGCTGTGGTCAAGTGCTACTTACATCCTGAAGGTTGATAATTGGTCCTGGTGGTCCAGGTGGTCCTGGAGCACCAGGCAGACTGAGCCCATCCCTTCCTGCTTCTCCCTGGAAAAAATATTTCATGTTTTAGCCTTTTAGTAACTAACAACACAAAATGCTCTAAACTTGTGTGTGTGTGTGTAAGTTTGGCCACATCCTTAATGGTTTTACCTTTTGTCCGTGATCACCTTTGTCACCCTTTGGTCCCTGTACATGACACAAGATAAGAAAAGTTAAACATTCAGTTATTAGCATTTTTTTCATTACTACATCCTTAATATTATCCCAAATACATGTTGTTCTGTCTTTGCATTATGGATGAACGATTAATTGCATTTCCGATATTATCATGATATGATAAAACGAGATTTTCTAATTTCAAAGGCTGCAATTACACTCTGGTCACATGACACGCGAGAGTAAACTAGTCCGCAGAAGAAGCATCAACTTTGCACGTTACGCTGTGCCTTGACTTGTTGTAGTACAAGGGCCTTAAGCTTGACAGAAGCTGACGCTACAGAAACTTTAGTGTCACAAAAGGAATGAAAGCAGCACGTGCCACCCTCGGGTAACTTGGTGGTGGGTAAAATCGTCAGGCCATCGGTCGCTTTGACGGACAGGAAAAATGCACAACAGAAATACACGTGTAGTAAGGTAAGCGATCTGCGCCAGCATCACACACACAGCCACCAGTCAGCTCTAGAAATATCTGTGAAAAGTCCAAAAGAGGCCCAGTCTGTCCCAAGTTACAGCCCGGTTACAGACAGTGCGCTGCTGACCAGCATCTGAGGCTGCGGCGGTGGGCGATTCCTGTGTTGTCTGAGAATTACTAAGCTTGTCTATTAAACACGAGAGGCGTCACTTGGTTTTATTTTCAATGGCCAACTTTTGAATCGAACCTCCAACTGAGTATTTTTTATTTGCTTACTGGGATATAGAAAGATGGACTCCCAGGAGATTAGAACTGAGATAAAGACTCATTAATTGGTGGTTGAATTGTGTTTTTGTATTGGGCGCTTACTGTATAACACATCTGTAGTTGAGAATGTTACATTAAAACAGAAATACATGTTCTAAATGAAAATACGTTTTTAAAACCATATTCCCAGTTCTAATGGTCAGGAGCCAGTCAAAATCAGTCAATCATCTGTTCATCTATCTATCAGTCCATCCATTTACTGACCTCTTCCCCTTTTAGTCCGTCCAGTCCTGGAAACCCTGGTGGTCCTGTAGCACCTGGCTCCCCCTACAAAGACAATTTATACATGCCACTGGTATAAGATAACTTGATTTCATCATTTCACTAGTGGTAAAATGCTTTCCACAAGCCCCATGTAATCAATTAAAAATACAACAAAATAACTTCAATGATCTGTTTCATACATGACCTTCTCTAAACTGATTGGTAATAGGGGAAAAACACGCTGCTCGCCCAGAAATAGTCTTGGTAACATGATTGGTAAAGTTACATCTCATTACAAGATTCACTGCAATATATTATGGAGCCTCATTTCTGCAGGGAGGCAACATGAGGAGGTCGGGTCATTTCAATGAGAACCACAACATGGTAAGAGGACAGTGTGTCCGTGTCTCTCTTAATAAGCTTGTCAGATTCATAATGAGATAACCCGCACACCTCAAAAAGCATAAAAACAATTGACAGCAGACTCACCTTTTGCCCTGGCGTTCCTGGGGAGCCATCTAAACCATCTTTACCCTGTGAGAGGCAAAGGAGGACAAAAATGGCATGGCACCAGATTTTAGTCCACAGAAGGGAACAGTTAAAACAATTTGACTAATACTGCTGATATCAAAAGACACAAATATCTCACCTTGGGTCCTTCAAGTCCAGGGATTCCAGGAGGACCCTGTGTAACAAATACAAGTACATTTATCTGAGGTGACAAAAATTGACACTGTATTATAAAAACACATAAAAGCTAAATATTACGCTGCGGACTCAATGCAGTTATACCTGAGGGCCTCTGGAGAGAGCAACACCAAAACCATTTTGGGTCCCAGATCCTTCCAAGTCCTAAAACATTTGACAAAAAGATATTCATAATACTCAAAATGTGAGTTAAGTCAACCAAAATGTTTCAATAAAATCCATAAAATCACCAAGCCACATTTAAATCTGGAAAAGACAGCAAATTGAAATTTATATCACAAATGGCAAACAACCGATACCTGAAACATTTATAATAAACACTGCAATCTAGTTTGGTGATATTTGAAATAAAAGCAGTGATTCTGTGCTGAGACCAGGCAGATATGGGATGTTGTGTAGATTTTATGCTCTACTGTAACCTCTCAACCAATTTCAGCAGTTTCTAATTCCTTATGATAACAATCATGCTAGTGCTGTCTGTGATAGCTTGAGCTGTACTGTAAGTAGACTTGTCTTGAAGGAGGGTTTGTACCTCCAACTCCAAGGTAAAGGCTCTTCCAGGGGGACCAGGGGGACCCGGTGGACCCCTGGGACCAGGCTGCCCTTGTGTACCCTCTGAGCCTGGTAGGCCTGGAAACCCGGGAGGGCCCTGATCTCCCTGCAAGAGATGTGATATGGTCCCTATTCAAAATGATCATGAACTCAGTTAAACCAACAAAGCAACTAAAAGTGTGAGGGGTCAGAAGCAAGGCAATAAAAGAGACAAGCAAAAGGGTGAGGCAGAGAAATGGACCATCAATACTGACGAGGGGGAGAGAAATGGAAAATGGAAAAGCGGGACACAGAGTGAAAACAAATTTGGAAATAAAAAGTAGAAACAGGGGTGAGATGAAGGGAGAGAAATTCGATAAAAACAAATGGCTGGGGATAAATGAGTATGAATTACCTTGTAAAAAAGTACTGTACAAATATCACTTTGGGTACCATAACAATATGAAGGGCAAATTTAAGTATGACCACCAATATCAGTAATGGTGGTTCATTGTCTAAGCAGGGATGACATGCAATAAAATATTAAAGATTTTACCTTTGGTCCTGGTTGCCCGCTCACTCCAGGCTCTCCCTGTTTAATATATAATATAATAAAATGTCATGAACTTCAGCAATGACTAGAGAGCGACTGCAGCTTATGGTTTGCACAAAAAGGCACAGTTATTGCAACACAGACTTATTTACACACAAGCCCTTCGGCTTTATTAGTCCACGGGGTCACCTCATTAAGAGCTGGGCTCTTTGTGTTTGGATGGTTATTTAGTTTGTGTGTAATTGTTTTTGCTAACAGAGCATTAGAGCCCTGCTCAAGGGAAATCAGAGTGAGCTCATTCAAAAGGCAGCATTGGCAGAAGCAGGAGGCAGCTCCGCGTTGGTGTGCTTTATATATTCATATATGAGGAAAGAACTCTGGGTAGGTATCACATGAATCCAACAGCTTTTATGCTCTTTGGGGTGCTGTTGTCGCACTGCTTTTCATACATACATTAACAAGTGGACTTCTCAACATAGTACCTTGTGTTTTTTTGTTCATAGTTAGAATATATTGTAATGACGCATGCTATGTTGCTAATATTCCTTAGCCTCACCTTTTCTCCTTTCTCCCCAACAGACCCTGGATCCCCATCTTTTCCAACAACACCCTGCAAGAATGACAAGAGTATATTTACATTTTCAGATTTTAGAAGGATATATATAATTTCCAGATATCTATACCAGTGGGAATTAACTCTGTACATGCACTGCACAGGTTATTCAGTTGTTGGTACCGTTCATATTTTTTTTTTATGGTCATCATCAAAACAAGAACATGGTGCTAATAGGCACCCAGGAACTGAAGTGAATAAACCTTTTATGAGCCAAAACAGTGCTGTATTAAAGACTGTAAACCTGTGAGTAGTCCATTCACACAGTTAGTAAAAGCCTCTGACATTTTAAAGACAAAAGACACATTTCCCCCAACAAATGCTGCAGCTTACACCATGTTCTGAAGCTCTTAGTAGTTTCTGCCAAAGTGCTATTACAGCAGCTTGAGGATCGTTAGAAAAGGACAGGACTTATTTGAACTTGTGGTACGTGTGGTGCATATACACATAAAATGTGCCCTTACTGAGGTGGTGTGCTGCAGGGCATTAACGTAAAATCAACACAGACACTTCATATCTCAATCAATACACACACACTATTCCCCTAATGGTCTCAACCACACACACTCACCAAATATGTTTGCACACTGATCTGTGTAGCAAGCAATGGCAGGAAAGCAGTGAGTGAACATGTTTTTTTAAAATAATGTTGGGGGAAATACTGTCTTTGTGGCCCCTTGGATCTGATGGGACCAAATGTTAATACCTGACCAGACCCTGAACCAGACCCAGATCCACTAAACCACTCTTCAGTCACCTGAAAAAAGAAGCTGGGTCAGCAATGTAAATCCCTGCTGTGTTGTTTAAGGGAAAAAAATGGTCCGAAATTTTATCTTTGTGGAAGTTACATTAACAGATGATTCAATGTTTAATTCAAATTCACAGTAAGGGAATTTATTGTCACAGACATACCATTACCTACAATTAAGAAACTATATGCAATCATGCTTAAATTAAACATTTTTAGTGTTGGACCCTTGTTGTTTGAACGAAGCACCAATTATATGAATAAGCAAGTCTGTCTGAAAAGGGCCACAACCTGGTTCTACAGTACATACATGTTTAACATATACATGTTTAGATATTGCTCTTATTGATGAACTGAACATGAAAAATTTGAAGAAAAAAAGATTTACTTACAGGCAATCCAGGTTCACCCTTCTCTCCGTCCTTTCCATCGTTCCCAGGGGCCCCAGGTGGTCCAGGAAAGATGTCCTTAGATGGAGTTCCTGGGGGACCTGGCTGTCCTGGGGGCCCAGGAGGCCCTGGAGGCCCCTGATGAAATGAGCCAAAATATATCAGTCATATAAAAAGGAGGAAAGTTTTAGAAAGTAATTTAAATGCATCTCTTTAGCTAATGGTCAAATGTTAGCCAAGGTGATACAAGCTTGTTTTCACAACCGCTGGTACAATAATGAGAAAGACCAGAACAGCATCAAACCAAACAACAGGAAGAAAATAACACAAAAGAAAGTGGGATTACAGTGTGATGCTAAATGTTATCTAATGTCACAGATAGAGTTCACTTACCCGAATAATCTCGGCATCACTGTCAAAGTCATCAAATCCTGACCCCTCCTGATGAACACAAATCATATGACCAGTCAATTAGTAAATTCGCAGGTCACAGTTACTGAATTTAGACTCAGAGTCACTACAACAAAAGACTCCATATTCCTTTCAGAAATAATTTTGCTCAATGTCCTTTAGCCTGGGGCTGGACTTTAATGTTAATTTCTGAATCAAGTGCTATTAATAACTACAGAACACCAGATTTTGCCAGCACCGAGAAAAGGTAAACATTGTTGTTTAATAACTTACCAGGAACATGGCCTTGCTGGGTCGTCCTGGAGGTCCAGGAAGACCTGGAGGACCTGGTAGTCCGACACCAGGCTCACCCTGAGGGAAACAGTGGTATGTTTGTTATATTTCCATGACCGTTCACATAGTGGTGATTGTTTCTGTAAATATCCTACCCTGTTTACATTCTGGCCATATTTAAGTCCAGGTATCATGGTGTTAAAGGGGATATTTACCTTTTCTCCCTGAAGACCAGGCTCTCCCTGTAGTCCTGGAAATCCTGGAATCCCAGTTGCTCCCTGGGAAAAACACAGTTGGAGCGGTGCTCAACGCCATATCAGAGGTCATGTAACAGTTCAAATGTAGCACACAGACTTAATCCAGTTGTAAGCAGTGATATCAGGAATGAAGATCTGACATTAGAACTGTGACTCCAATCTACTGGTACAAGTACAGAATACAAAGACAAGTATAGCTTTCAAGTACCTGGACATTGAAAATGGGTACATTCCTGCATCTCTTTACTCCAGAGACACTAAAAAAATGACTGCTATAATAATGAACCTATAAATCTACAAGACAAGAAAGACTTTACTTACCGGGACACCAGTTTCACCTTTGCTTCCCTGGAGAAAAGACAAAGCAGAAAGCCACTCTATCTTTTTATCTTTTGATGTCTACGACTGGCCTAAACAACAGATTGTGCTAAATAGCTTCACTGATGTTCTGTAAATAGAAAACTATATTGTTTTAAAATAGAATATTTTGAATATTGCAAACAAACAGATCACACTCACAGGCTGTCCATCTTTCCCAGGAATTCCAGGTGTGCCTGGATGTCCCTGTGGTCCTTGTGGACCCCGGGGTCCCGGCTCCCCTTCCTTCCCCTCTCCTGAAGCTTGTCCTGGAGGGCCAGGCGGTCCTGGGGGACCGGCTGGACCTGGGTCGCCTCGCTCCCCTTTCTGTCCCGGAGACACCTGGAGGGACTGAGCATTCAAAAGACTCAGTGAGTGATTGATTTATTCATTCATTCATTTGCTGGAATATAGCAAGGCATCCAACAGACTTAGTTCTGACATTAGCTAAAAGGCAGAGGGAGTCATTTTGTTTAGTTAGACCTTAGAAAGGAGACAGTTGTTTGTATATCAACTGGTTTGACTTGATTTTTGTGATCATTTTATTATCACAATGTTGGAGACTCCAGTTTTCTTTAGGATTATTCCCACCAGTAACTACAGTGTACCAAAATATAAAATGGGGCAAAGATGGAGTGGCAGTTATGATTATTGTGACACCCTTGTACAGCAGGATTTTGGCTCCAGGGATGGGTGCCTATTACTGCTGTAACTGAAAAATGCTTTTTTTTATCTATGTTAGACATTACTGAACAACCATACAGATATAACTTCAATTCTTAAAAACATGCTGCACTTTTACATTGCCATCTAAATTATGATGAAGAATATCACTACTTACAGTATCAAGAAGGGAGGCTGGAGTTTCTGTTGGAAATGGTGTCACTATAACATAACAAAGACAAAAGTGTGTTTAATTTTCAAGAAAATAACATGACATTTTGTAAGCATGATTTGAAAAGGTGGAACCGTACAGTTTGGTACCTCATTTCACATATTAGGATATGAAACCTTAATTTAGGGCCAGTCAGACAAAGGGAAGGCTGCTTCTCTGTGAAGGAGGGGCAGCTACATTGTCTCTTTCAGCACCATCTGCTGGCTAATTTGGACAATACACCACAAAAGGAGCAGCCTTGCTCATGTATTACAACATCAGCACCATTGACTGTATGGTCTACACACACACAAAATAAATCCTCATGTTCATGTGTGTGACAGAGGATTACATACTTTTTTAGATACATTTACTAAAATAGAGAAGTAAGATTTGTTTTACCTCTCATTGTAGTAGTCTCCTCTTCCTGTCCAGAAATCTCCTCTATGTCTTCATCATCACCTACTGACATCTCAGTGGGCGGAGCTCGGACTGGGGTGCTGTAAGTTGGGTCAAGGTCCGGGAGGGGCTGAAAAAATTCAAGGTCTAATTAATGAAATGCATAAGTTCTTAGATGCATAATCTGAATTGAAATAATCAGTATATGTGTGTACTTAATGTCGCTTCAGACTTCTTGATGTACTAAAAACAGATCCAACAACACAGTCAAAACAGAGCAAAGTGAGTGTTTGCCACATATGACAGGAAATGTTTTCCCTCAGAGCAGATCCACTGTCAGGCTGTGCAAGTTGTGGAATGTTGCCTTCAGTCTCAAACCTGGTGCACAGCCTTGCATTACTTCAAAATTATTTCTGCATTATTTTTACAAGGTCTGTTGTGGTGATAAAACCTCATGCCCCTGTCCTGCTTATGAAGTATCCATAGGCATGAGTAAATATGAAAAAGCAATGAATCTTTTCTTTCCTGAAAAGCATAGATTTTGGGATTTGAATCCATCTGCTGACTGCCCTGATGTGGCAGAGAAGGGCATTTTTTAAATAGCTCAGAATTAGACCTGTCACACATCTGGAAAACACCTCATGCTACCATATTTTCAAATCTTAGTGGCATAGCACAGAGGTACTTCAGGTACCATCAACAAAGTCAGAAAAATGATTTCATTTGGGCCACGGTGGTCTGGAGTTGAGGAAGAAAATCCAGGTAAATTAAACAAACTTGTCTAAAATCTCCTGATCCTTTTCATCGACATCCCCTTAAGCAAGTAGCTCCAGTAACCAACCAGGATGTGACTGTGCTGGAAGCTCTCCAGTGTGATATTACAAGTTCCCTGACTTAAAAAAAACACTTAGATTAGACTAGAATTTATATTTCTTTACAAGGCTGAAAAAGTAATCTTATATGGTAAATGAGCAATTTATGATCTCCTTTCAAAAATAAATAAAAATCACAGGATGACATGTTAGCCATTTCTTGTGATTAAATTCAGCTAGGTAACTACTTATCCTTAAAGGTAATAACTCACTTATTTGCTGTTTTGCCGAGAGTTAGATGAGAAGATCGTACTTTCATGTTTGTACTTTAAAGCTGGAAGGAGTTCTGCTTAGCATGAAGACAGGAGGCAGGGGCAAACAGCTAGCTTTTAAAAGTATATCTACCAGCACCTCTAAAATAAAATTGTTTATTTTGTTTGGTTGTTTTTTTTATGTGGGTAATCATATACAAACCGAAATGTAAAATTGCTACAATTTTATGGAGATTATTTCTTGGCTGGGCCGGTGATTCTCTGTAATCTCTTGTTTTGGACAGATCCAGCTGTATTCGTTCTTTCTGCTCAGCTGAGGTTATTGGTACAAAACTTTCATCTTAATGTAGGCAAGAAGAAGAAAGGACACTATTTCCTTAAGTAAAATAATCCAGTACTCTTTGCACCCCTGCCTCTCTTCTGTTGCCCTGTTGTATTCCACTTTCTTTTTCAAAGAGTACAGAGCTGGCAAGAAGCACATCACCATGTTCTAGCCTCCACCAGGCCTGTAAAGATAAGAACAGTTTTCTTTGGTCCAAGCCCAGCTAAATGGGAAGGACAGTGTGGTGTAGTGTGTATATATACACACACACACACACCATGGTATACTCTCTCTCCTCCACAATCTTCTTCACTTCGTGTCTCCCTTCAGTGTCTTCATAAGCGTCATCGCCACTTCCAAATCCAGAGGCCTGAAGAGAGAAATGAGAGGAGGGGGAAAAAAGGAGTCCGTAGATAAACATGGAGACAGACCAAATTAATTAAATACTATTAAATAACTGACTCAAGCCATTATCTGTGGATAAATCATTTCAGATGGACAGAGCAATTACTTGTGAAAAAACAGATGCAGCTGTTATATAAAGCATGTTACTGTTACTGGTGTTTGTCTAACGTGAAATGTTTCATTTGCAAAGCAATTTATAAACTTTGAAAATGACAGAAGAGAAGAAATCAGCATATTAGCTTGATGTTGAATTGATAAATTACCACTGAATTCACTTATAAACATGTGAAATTATTGTCAAGTTTGAAGTATAGTATTATTCCATGATACATTAAACTGTCACATTCTTGGTCATACTAATACATTGTCATGTTGAAAAACCAAAACTATTAGAAGCACACTCCTGTCTAAAACAATTGTATGCTTTAGCCTTTAAGATTTCCCTCATTTGGAATAAGGAGGGCCAAATACATAAAAAGTCAGTAGACAGTACGGTCCATGTATTATTTTCCATATAGTTTACTGTAGTGCACCTTTTTCACCACTAGAGGGAGGAATAGTTCCACGTTGGCCTGCTGAGGCTGGGCGTTCTTACAGGACAAGTAAGAACCTAAGTTCTTTCAGACATAATGTTTTGCATGTGTGTGTTTTGGTGCGCACTCACATACGGATCGTCCTCCTCACACTGGTCATCTGGGGCCGTGGGATCTGACTTCAGTACCAGCTGCTGGATGGAGCCCTTGAGAGAGAACGAGGAGTGTTAGACGACGACAGTCTGGGTTATGTTGCGTGGTAATTTAGATAATTCTGTATCATTAAATTTTATTGAAGCTTAGTGTACATTTCCCACGCACCAGCATGCTGACTATCATTCAGCAAAGTAGTTTATCTATCTCTCCTTCCGTCATTACCCCACACACATTATTGAGCACAACTGCACGCAGTAACACGCACACTCAAATAGACATTGACAAACATCTGGTAGGAGTCAAACAGGTGTCTCACGCTCATCCAAACACAATTTTCCCCATCCGATCATTACCATATGCATATTTGTGCAAATTCACATTTTAAAAAAAGTTTTTTTTTTTTTGGTGGACAAATACCATCTGCACTTGTACCAATAATTCAAATACACAACTGCCCTACATTTTGTGCTTTAGGACTTAGATAATCAGCAGGTATTAAGTGTAAGTGTTATGGATTTTTAAATATCTTATCAAACACTATGGGTCATTTTTCAATCTTCTCTCATTTGGATACTGCCAAAGCTTTGTAGAGCAGTGAAGTATACTCAGTGTGAAACCCCCGTTCATCCCTGTTCCCTGACTTGTTTGGACCATCTTCGAGCCTGGTAGCAGCTGCTGGATATCATGTCTGTGTCTCAACAAGAGATCCGCAGCAGCATTAACACTAAAAGCTACAGACATCAAGGCTTCAACTGGCGAAGATTAATGGATGAATACTACTTTATATAGAAAATGCATTTTCTGCCAAAAGATATGACATCTTGTTGTAAGAGGTTTATGTTGGTCGTTTACCTGCATGTTTCTAGAAACATCCCAGGAATATGCTTGTGCCATGACAGGGCACGTTATTTAACACATTAAACCTGAATAGGTGAACCTGGTCAGAACGTTAAAGGGATTTTTTTTTAAATGATCTAGAGCAAATGAATAATAGATAAACATTTTGGAATTGGTCCAAAAGTTAAGGGATCCCTATAGAGGCAGTTTTGTTAAAGAGTAAGTTCCTTTTTGTGTAAGAGAAGTCACACACAAGGAAAAGTATCGCTCTAAAATCTTGTGAGAGGTGAGTTGTGAGTTGAAGACGATGGAAACGTAAGTCAGTAAGTCATCCTTCTCTTTAACAAAAAAAAGTCTCTTTCTGTAGAGATTTTTTCCATAATGTTGTCAGACTATTGGAATAACAATCTGAGCCTGTTAGCAGCAAAACAAGCACTTGTTACACACTACTTTTGATGGGCGAAGTTCCCCTCAAGGATTGCATTGCAGCCCCAAAACATTTTGTACCTATTAGTTATTTAAAAAAAAAAAAAAAAAAATAGGGTCCAGGTTTTAAAATACAGGAATTACATTTTAGGTACACTGTAGCATCAAGTTGTCAATACACAGATGTTAACAGACCCAGTGTATGCCGGTTAGATATACTAAAAGCCTCTTGAGCCTTTGCATCTCAATCTGGTTCAACTCTTCCATTACTCTGATATTGACACACTGATGAATTAGATTACAATTAAAAGCTCAATATCCCTTTACGTTTGAACAAAAACTTTTACAACTGTCTGATCTATGGTCTGCTGATGTAATGCTGAAATTGTGGTGTCACACAGATTGTGATGCATGTTTGTTTATAATGTAGAGAAATTATATTTTTTAAAACAAGGCTGTTAGCTTTATGACAATTTCTCAGTCCACTGTGACCTGCAAGCACACACGGTTGTTGAAGGCAAAGTGTTGGTCTTCTGTTCAGGGTGTCACTATTCTCACAAATCATTTTAAATCCTTTAATCTGTTCATGAGCAAGTGTGGAAATGTCTGATGTATGCAACCGTTGTATGGCAGTGAAGAGAGGGCCCCACTTCACCTGAAGGGGAAAGGTGTTTTTCCAGTGATTTAGTATTTGAGCTGGTGCACATATGCAAACTGTAAATGTGAGTGAATGGGTGTGTCCTCTTATTAGATCAGCTTGACTTGCTAAAGGCAATTTCAGCAGAGTTTATTGATCTTGAGTTCAGGCCAGAGGACAAACACCTGTTTTAAATTGGAATGAAGCACAGCCTATAATGGTGGTGAAGGAGTGAGATAGAGAGAGAGGCAAAGATAGAGAGCAAGCGAGAGAATGGGTGTATATGAGTTAGGGTAGCAACCAAAATCAGAGCCATCTGTTTGAGCAGTAAACAACACATCTGAAATAAACAAAGAATGAGCCACGCAAACATTTCCACTTCTTTCAAACATTTTAGTATGTTAATTCCTCTGTCAAACTGAGTCTCCCCGTGGATGAATGATTTAGCTGGTCAGTTTGTAAAACATTTTTAATTATACAAAGATACTTTAAGGCAGTGGGAAGGTTTGCCAGGTTGCTTTAGTTACACATTCATAAGCATGCTAACACACACTGTAACACAGAAGACTGCATCCAAAGCATGCTCTTGAAAGTCTCATACAAAACACAGACACACTCAGATGCATGCACGCACACACTCAAGGTTAACAGGAGATCTTTAAAAAGGTCATACAGCCGCTTGTTCTGGAGAGTGTTAGCCAGCCTGTGGGGAAAAAAATGCTTTCACACAGTCACATTTAGGGACTCACCTTCCATTGTGGCACAAGGAATCATTGTAGACTTGATATTTGGTTACTGGTTAATTGGAATTTTGTTAAAATCAGGGTAGTATTTTGCTTCATTCACAAGAAATTTGGCCTGTCTATTTGCTGCTGATCATTATATTTCTAATGAGATATCTTAGAACTGAATCTGTAAGTGAAACTCTGGGTGAAGTGATTTATTTGCATAGCAACCATTCAGAGTTTGCCACAGACAGTTGTACTGTAGGACAGTTTTATATGCCTCTTCATCTGTAAAAACATTTTCTGGTGAGACTTGTGGTAGTCTAGGATATGAATGAAGATGGTCTGTGTATACTTTGCAGTTTGTACTCAGGAGTTTTCAGATGTCAGGGATGGCTAAGAAAAAGGTTAAGTACTTCTAAGGTACTGTTCTGTGTCTGCAGGCATTGGCACTCGCCGTGTTGAGGAAGGCGTTGTTGCCAAAGTAACAGACAGCGGGTAATGTTAGCCGCTGCTGGCCAAGCATGCGTGTGTGTGTGTCTCTCTCAGATGCCATCGCTGCTGCAGGCGAGGTCAGCCCGTTTTTAAATGATTTCAAACAGGCTGTACGGAAACTTACATGTGTTACTGCACATTCAAATGATCAGATAATGTGATGAGAGCCTCTTTTTGCCACAAGGTGTCACCATTTAATTTGATTATATGTACCATGACTTGTGGACTTTAAAGTGATACGATTACACAGCAGTTTTTTTATTATGTGTTTTGAGGACTAACAGACCTCAGTATATTTTCACAGTTCAATCCAAAATGAACATTTAACAAAACTGTCCCACAAAGGTACTTGAGCTTATGTTTTATTGCTAAGTCTGCAAAACAGACAAACTAAATATTTCTGGTAAAAACAGAGGGATAAAGATCGAATTCTGCAGCAATTGAGACAAGACACAAGTTGCGGTTTCATTTTTATTTATATAGCTCAATAGCTGCATGCTTACATATGTGGCAAGAAATGCTCAACACACATGCACACAACCAGAACATAAGCATACTTGACAGTGTTTATTCTCAGTGTTATGGTAACTAACTATATTCAGTTGCTCAGGATAAATCAAAAAACTCAGTTTGCTCTCTCACTCTCTCTCAGAGCCATACACAAACATCTTCTAACACCCAGCATGGGATGTATTTCAGTGAAACTAAGGAAAGCCAAAATATCAGTGAATAAGTCAGTGTGCAGAATATATTTCAGTCTTTTTGTTTGCATGGGTGTTCATATGAAGCTGCAGATAGCTACTACTGCTGCGTGGCTTTTACTGCTCCCCCGGGGAGGAGACAGGAAGATCTGATGGAGCTGCCAGTTCAAACACTGCACAGCTGGAAAGAGACGGTCAACTAGTGGTCCTGTTTGTCTGAGCGGGGAGGACTATATGAAGAGAGAGAAGGTGTAGTGTAAAAGATGACGCTTTAATGGCAAGAGATGAGAGAACAAGATATAAAAAGGCCCATACCGGAGGTTTACAACTCTTGATCAATAGTGGTTTGAGTGTATCCTTCGATTGATGGTGTCATTTTTAAAGCGTTTTTGTATTATGTCCAATTATAATGCTTGTTTCCGATTGGCTGGCAGGTGTCCCAGCAACTTTATCTTTTATTTTCTGATATCTGGACAACTGGGTCCATTTTCACTAAAACATCCTAAAGCTAAAAAGTCCTAAGAGAAAGGGGCATGCCTTGCTAACCTTGCTCTTTCCAAATTTAAAACATCTGCGTACAACTCCACTGGGCTTGTCTGGTAGAGGTTTTATCAGATGAAGTTGTATTTTAGCAAAGATGCAACAAAAATTAGGTTCTTCCCACAAGGCTTTGACATGATGCCAATGGATAAAACTCGTGGGATGAAATGGTAATTTTATCTTAATAAAGACTACACTAAATTGAATTGTAATATTATGGGGAAAAACAACATCTTGTTGTCTTTATTATCAGGCCAGTGTTCCTGCTACCCCACCAAGCCCCTGTAAAGTCAATAAAAGTTCTACTCTGTTAAAAAAATAAAAATAAAAAAGTCATCCAGTCAAAACAAATAGGACCAAAATATTAACCTTTTGAAAAAAATGATGAAGTGATTTTGTTCTGAAATGAAACTTGAGCTCTTGATGGTGTAAATTCCCAAGTCAGAGTTGGTTTTAAACCACTATAGGTAGAGAAACCTATTTGTTAAATTGTTCCAGCAACAAAATTAGTCCCCCACAGAGACCAAAAAAAAATCCTCAAGAAACACATTTTCTCCTTCTCTGGCTCATTGGATTTCTTTGAAACTCTCCTCAGATTTCACTAATAAAATCTTAATGAGATGGACAAATGCTGCTTGGCTATATGAACTTCTTTCCACTGTCCTGGAAACTAAACATCTTGTAGTTTATGTAGTCACATGGATGAAGGAGAAGGGAAGATAAAAGTTGCAATGCAGGCCTGTTTTTTGTTTATAAAAAAAAAAAGGTCATGTAAAAAGTCATGTATTCTTCTAGTTTAGCCACCGGCCACGAGTTGATTTATTCAGAAAATGGATTGTTGGCAATGTTTTATAATATGTGCTCTACTTTTATTAAAATGTAGTATTCATAATCCTTCCTGCTATATTGGGACAAACATCTTTTCCTTTAAATTACAAAATAGCAAATTATAGATCATTGGGAATCAAGTCCTGAAGCATTTACTAGTTTATTTTCTTTTACAAGCACTGAGAGCAGAGCAGAGCACTGCATGTGCTCTTCCCAGATTTCTCAGCAATTCTGTCACACCCCCTCATTATAACCACACAGGGGTATTTTTTAACAACTGCATGGGATTTGAACCTCCCACCCCTACTTTTTTTTATTCTATTCTTTTCAATTAAAGAATTGGCATTTGCACTCACAGTTGCACTCAGTGTAAGTCATTCAAGATGAGAGATCAGCTATATTCCAAAAATGTAAATCAAACACAGCTCATCATTTATGAGCTCTCACAGGATAAAGCAGGGCTCATAAACACATGCAGTCATTCATTCCTTGTCTCCTGTGGCAGTCATAAAGCTGCCAACAAAGACTATTGTGTTCATGGCTCAAATGTAAAATAGGCAACTGCCCAAACGCCACGTTTGTTTCTGCGACTAAGAGTGGATTTGATATCTACTGTCAACCACTGATCCAAATCCGATGACATTAGGAATGAGGAATTAACTACACAGAAACGCAGCTCTCAAAAGCAGTCATGTTCCCAGAGATGTGCACAGACACAGAGTAGTTGCAGTAGTGCATACACTTAAAACACATAGAACAATAAATCCACTTGTATCCAGACTCACCACAAACCTCGCCAGACCCGTACCCCCAGCATTCCCCACGAAGATCCCCGAGCTGGCCTCGAAGGTCAGTGGCTGAGGACTCCTGGTGAAGGCAACCCGGTGGTATTCCTCACAGTCCATGTAGAGACGCACCTGAGTGACAAGGGCAAATACTGAATTCCAGCAATGGATGACAAATGGACGCTTATTGAAAAAACAACAGTGGAAGAAACTTTATTCCATGCAGTCACGTACACAGTGACTATGTAAGCCCTCAGCCTTTTATGACAACAGCCTCACACATTAAACAAACATCTGTAAAAGACAAAAGCCCATTTAACACTTCTGTGTGATCAAAAAAGGCCTACAAGCAACACATATTTTTCAGATTTCAAAGTGGATGTCTAATTCTTTTACAAATATTATCAGAATACTGTCAAAGGATAAGTCGGATCATGTCTTTATATGTGCAACTACAAGTTGTCCTGTATGAATTTGCACCATCTTGGCCAGGTCCCCATAGCAAATGAGAATCTGTTCTCAATCGGCCTACCTGGTTAAATAATTTAACAAAAAACAACTTTTTTTGTCTATAAATCCCATGCAAAGACTAAAACCAGCTGTGAATTTAACCTATTAACAAATATTTTAGTAGATCAGTTAGTCTGTTATAAAAAACAAACCTTTAAACATGATCTATTTTTTAAGATTTACCGTNCCCCCCGACCTTCACAATGTTTCTGGAAAAATCGTTTGTCTTTATGCATTCCAGTCTTGTCACTAAAAAAATGCCAATGATCCTGACTTACTGACGTTGAAATGCCACACACACACACACACACACAAACCATCTTTACCCAAACAAAGTGAATTGAACACAGTCCACCCACCTCTGCCCCCTGTACAGTCAGGGTAAACCTCGCCCATCTCCCCGTCAGGTCTCCCATTTTAAAGGAAGCCGCTTCCTGGGTCCCACCTCTCGTTCCTGGTTCGGTGTAGTACAGTATGACTCTCTGGGAACCATCCTCTACCTCGGACAACGCTATACCCAAGTGTACAAT
>JAPMOB010209153.1:0-13937 GCA_029875015.1 Lepomis gibbosus
TACGCCAACGTCCATATTGATAAATGTCAAAGTCACCGTGGTTTTGGGCGTACGCCAGGTGTACACCGGAAATTTGGTGTACGCACTTTTGATAAATGAGGGCCATTGTGTTTATTACTGACATAGCAGCAGAATAAATAGCATTCTGAGGTTTTCCATTTTCTCTTTATTTTCTATTAATGAAGCATTTTCTGAGTTGTACTAACCATCAGATGACCTTGTTAACTGTTAGCTGTGGTGAATAGTGTCCTAGTAGCAACAGTAAAAAGGTTTTTGAACATTCTAAATAAAATTTGCTAACATGATCCATTTTTTTAAATTACCCATGTATTTTTTGGTGAAATCTAATACAGTGAACCATAAATAGCGCATTTTAATTAGTAAAGGCTACAAATTGTAGCATAAATGCCAGGCAGCAATGCAATAAGTGAATTTGTCCGGATTAGAGTAGGGAGGTAAGCCTTCTGGTTGCTTCATTAATTCACTGACTTTCCCTCTGCCTGCTCAGTCATCTGTTTATGCTAAATAGATACCACAGTTTCATTGATAACTGGTTAAAACTATGCTTTAACCCATAAATATCATAGCCATTTTCACAATTTTACATATAAAGTTCCCCACAGCTCATAACCTCAGTCCTAAATACAATATCACAGACTACCAGGAGGGTGAATTTATTGTGTTAAATTTCCTGTCTGTGGATCTGCTAATCTGCCAGACAATCACATATAAAGTCAGACAGCTATTCAGACAGTACAACAGTTTGTAACTCAGTCAGCTGGAAGCACAGCAACCCTGGCAGTCAGGCCTACTAGTGATTCAGAAGGTCATCTTTTCATCTCTCACCCAGTCAACCAGTATACCAGAAGTCCATCAGTAGCAGACGACAAGTCAGTCATCTTACTAAACAGGCAGCTGTTCTGTCATAACATGAATCATTACTGTACACAAAGGTTTTGACTATACAGAAGAATATTAGGGTACTAAAATGGGGGCGACAGTGATGATTGTTATTCTGGTATAGATGTGCCACTCAGAGGATGAGCCTTGTCTAACAAAAGAGTCTAATTTTGTCAGAAAATTGTAGATTGTTATGAATGGCTCACACAGTGGTGTTTTGTTGGAAAGTGTTCTAGCTTGGAAAGTAAAAACAACAAGACTCAGGATGCAAAATGAATGTATGACAGACCATGTGTTGTCTTTGTCCTATGTTTTAATTGGGACAATGTGTGTAGTTATAAAGTTACAACTAAGGGTGGAGGAATTGATTGCCAGCTAATCTTTAGAAATAAAACATTATCTTACCCTTTTAAGTTTACAGGCTTTGTACATTTTCTGAGTCAATTGGATGAAGACTACTATATATTACAATCTATGACATTATTTGATAGATATAAGTTATGCTTAACAGTGTAAATGGAGTTTTGTTATTATATGGTATGCATATGCATATGTACAACACATGGCGAGTTCAGCTGTGTGGTTTGATGGATAATGGAGTAATTTTGTCACACTGTAGATTTGACACTGTGTTATCTTAAAAGCTTGAGGTTCTTGCTCTAGTGGTCCCTGTGAGGTATATGAGGTTACACTGAGGTCAGAGCTCTCTTGTGTCTTCCTAAACACCCGGCTGTTGACATTGATGAATTAATCTATTCATTATTTATTCATAGCCTACTGGTGGAATTGATTCTCATGTGTTGGTATTATAGTTGGTTGAAAAGCACTCAAGGACTAATTTGTGGTTAAGCCTTCTGTGGCCAAGAAAATAACATATTTTAAATAATAGCAGTTAATGTTGTATTGATTGTCCACCTTTTTGTGACCATTTAGTACTTCTAGTTCTAGGAATTATGTCCACTGTCAGTTTTTTATATTAAACATGTAATGGGAGCATAATTTGTGTTGCTACAGTAGTGGAACAGCTATTTTTACAAATGCTTAACAAGTTACCAGAACTTAAGTACTAGCAGTATAGCTTGCATCATTATATAGCTGTTTTTTCACATTCATCCGTTATCCAGCCATTACAGTACAAACTTTGTTAAGACATTCGGTTAACCCAATGACTTAAATGTTGTACTAAATGCCAGTAGCTTAGTTTGTATTATTAATGAAACCTTACACCCAGGTAGCAACCAGTTTTGTGTTAGCCTAACTGTTGTGTAGCTAGTTCGCCTGCAAGCTAGTTTTTACTACCCTTAGTAATTACACTGCATAATAAAGTTAGTTACAGGCTAATCATGTTTTTAACAAAAAACTGAAAGCTGACAGGAATTTAAGGGGGAAGTTTTAGAATGTTTATCACAATGTGTGTAAAGAAATGTCAGAAGCTAGCTGCTGAGGGTATTTTAAATGAGGTTGTTTGTACATGAGTAAATTCGCTTTCCAGTAAAGTTAGCAGAATACTATCCCAAGGTGAAAATAGGTACCGTGAAAGTTTTATGTATGATTGTGTGAATAAAGTAATTTAGACAGACACATGATGTAATTGTTGCGTCTGATATTTTTATCTTTAATTCAGCAGATAACTATCTAATTTAGCGTGTTGTTAGGCATTCAGTAGGCCCATATCTCTGTGAACTACATGCTATTGAATGTTAATGTTCCTTTTACAAGAGAGATCCAATGTAATAAATTTAATTTCTCTTCAATTGTATAAGGTTTTATTTGATCCACTACAGGTTGGATAGACAATTGAAGTGTTGAAAACCTGGATGTCTTCAAAAATGTCAAAACACAGCACACTGGAAGAGCATTATCTTATTCAGAGCATAAGCCAAGGCAATTTTAGCCCGTGGACGTGTCATTATTTTGCTGTCACCAGAGATGCTCACAAGTCTTTGAGCTAGAGTCCAAGTCAAGTCTCAAGTATCTGTGCAAGAGTCCAAGTCAAGTCTCGAGTCTTTGAGCTAGAGTCCAAGTCAAGTATCAAGTATCTGTGCAAGAGTCCAAGTCTTTGAGTCCAAGTCAAGTCTCAACTCTTTGAGCTAGAGTCCAAGTCAAATCTCAAGTATCTGTGCAAGAGTCCAAGTCAAGTCTCAAGTCTCTGAGCAATAGTCCAAGTCAAGTCTTGAGTATCTGAGCAAGAGTCCAAGTCAAGTCTCAAGACTTTAGGTTAGATTCCAAGTCAAGTCCCAAATCACCTGCTGCGTTCAATCCAGGCTGCTTTTAACACAGCAAAGCTATAAGGGATTATGTAACTGTAACCTGTTTTTCACTTACAGCTTGCTAACTAGCCTATTGTAAGTCAACAAACCCCGCTGACTCTAAAAGTGTAATGTTAACATTAAATGATCAACATTAAACCTGTAACCTGTTTTCAGCAGAGCACAGCCATGTAGCCTAATGTATAATGCATAACTAATATATAACTAATGACAGCTTATAAACTGCTGTAAGTCAACACATTCCCCAGACTGTCAAACCAGTGTAACGTTATAACTAAATAAAACTGTAATGTTAAGAACAACAATTATAAACCTGTAACCTGTATATATATATATATACTATTTATCAGTGCGGCATCAACAATAAACCTGTAACCTGTTTGCAGCCACTGTTAACAATTAAGGTGATGGCAACCAGCGGGACCTAAATGATTACGTTAATCGACCACCATAAGTTCCACAAACGCTCATTCATCTTATCATAATGAACGACAGACAGACAGACAGCGTTAATCTAATGTTAGATGGCCAATGCTGAGCTTAACATGTTTACTAACCTCAGGTTACTAACCTATTTTGCATTCAGTGCTTCTTTGTTTGGGTCTTGTTGTATGAAGTTTTAAAGCCAGAGTTTATGATGAATGGCACAGAAGCTGGCGGTGTTTGATGTCCTCTCTCACATGTGGCCACGCGCAGCTGATACTATGTGTTACTTAGGCAGGTTATAGGTAACGCAGGGAGGTGAATAACAGCACGCTCATCAGACGTTTCCTAAAAATAAACATTGTTCACGACACCCGCAGCTCCAGTCCAAGTCAAGTCTTAAGTCTTTAGAGGAGGAGTCTCAAGTCAAGTCTGAAGTCTGTGTGTGTGCGACTTAAGTCAGACTCGAGTCCGAGTCTCAAACTCAAGTTCCCATCTCTGGCTGTTACAAACGTTAGTAAATTTACCAGGTAAAATTTGCTCTGAGCATGCTTAAATCAGAGCAAGTTAGTTACTGATCAACTGCCTCTTTTCCTCCCCTCTCTCTCCCTCCCAATTCCCTCCTCTTTTCTTCTATTGATTTGCTCACTTTCTCCAGGTCCTGAGGAAACAGTGATGTTTAATGGGTGCCACCTCCCGAGGTCGCTGGAGTTCTGGCAATCATAGATCCATCATCAACGGAAAAGCTTACATCATGGAAACTCCCTACCTCCAGACAGCGCTCCATGACCCCTCCTGTAGAGGGTGTAATTAATGAGGAAGGGGTAGTAAGACTCAGACTAGCTTGCCCGTGAAGAAAAAAATCACCCAAACCATGTAGTGTACCTCTCTCCAAGGAGGGGGGAGGGTCTACATTCGAGTCTGATTTATTTTTTATTTATTTCTGTTTATGTAATCTCTGCATCAGATTTCTGTTAGCTTCTTTAAAGAGTGGGCGTGGGCAGAGAGAGCAAGGTGAGAAGAAAGCGACAGAGAGGAAGAAAGAGAGAGAAAGAAGGAAAGAGATGGTCCTCCACACCACCCCTTACTCCAGTGCCTGTCTGCACTTCCTGGATGGCTTGTCGTGGAGCCTGGTGTTCCCCTGCTACTGGCTGCTGGACCGGCTCCTGGCCTCCTGCGTGGCCACCTCACTGGAGAAGCGCCAACGCTCCCAGGACCCCTGCTCCTTCTTCACTCTTTGCGTAGTGATCTCCGCTCCCCTTTATCTTCTCCTTCTCCTCGCCTCCCTGCCCTTCGCTTTGCTGGGCTTCATTATCTGGGCTCCGCTGCAGGCCATCCGCCAGCCCTATTTGTACACCTTCCACAGGTTAGTGTAGACATTGGTGAAGTGGCACAGTTTTATTTAATACTACTTGTTTTCAAACAAATTAGACTTCATATATATTGACTTCTGTCTCATGCTTGTGGTGTTGTCTCAAAATTTAGACCACATGGCTATTGAACTCTGTGATTTCTCTGTTATTCTGTTACCTACCCGTGTTCCATGGTTTTGCCTGCGTGAAAAGGAGGAACACACAAAAAGTGCTTTTTTCACTCCTTTCACCATGTAATCCCTCTCAAATATATCAATTTTGCATTGTTTACTGTGTAGAAAGGTAAAAGATTTGCAAAGCAGGATGACTTATTTCAGTCTAGGAGAAGTGACAGTTCCTAAAATGTCAGACTATTCTTTTTGCACATTATGGAGGTGTATTTATGTGCTCCAGAGCTTCTGTTTGATGTGATATAGTATTTTGTTGTTCCCCTTCTGCAGACCAGACAAGCATCAGGCTGAGCAGGGCCAAGCTGGGCCAGGGGGTGTTGGGATTGGGGAATGGAGACCACAGGGCAGAAGCTTCTGTTTCTGTAGTGCCAACGTATGTCTGCTACCCGATTCCCTGGCCAGGTTCAACAACCTGTCAGACACCCAGAGGAGAGCCCGGGAGTTGGGGAAGAGGATCCGTAATGGTGCCAGTCGGCCTCAGATTAAAATCTACATCGACTCACCTACCAACACTTCAATCAGGTGAGGACAGCTCGCTCCTTGACTCCTTCTGCTGATGTATTAGCAGTAGTACAAGACAATTATTGACTATGAATCAAAAAAATACATTTTGAATACTTCTTTCTTTTTTTCTGTTCTATTTATCAGTGCGGCATCCTTTAGTAGTCTTGCCACAGGTTTTCGCCGTACCTCCTCTCTGGACCAGCGTCCAGACCAAACACACACCAATGGACCAGCCGACACCGAAGAGTGCCCGATTCACCCCTCAGGTGCCACCGACTGCCCTGTTCACCCCTCTTCAGGAGATCAGGGCTCCTCTGAATGCCCCCTTCACCCAGACGGAGCAGACAAGACAGCAGAATGCCCACTCCACTCTGCAGGGATGAACAGCAGCTCAGACTGTCCCGTTCACACTTCTGGGGAGGCTTCAGAATGCCCCATGCATTCCACAGGGACTCAGAATGGCCAAGGCCATCATGACTGCCCCATGCATGGGGAAGTGACCCAGCCAAAACCATCCCCAGACTGCCCCCTTCACACCTCAGGGGTTCAAATCAGCATCAGTGCTCCAGAGCCGGACCCCCAGGAGGAGGAGGCTGATACAGGGAACCATCGACCAGGGGAGCAGGTGGGGGGAGACACAGGCAGCATGACTGCCTCCAGGGAATCCCTCGCTCGTTACCATGGAAGTGATGGTGGCATAGGGATATCCTCGAACAATACTCTCTCTCATGTCCCTCGCACGTCAATCTTTAAGCGCCCCGGACGAAAACGCCGCCATGGAGATGAGACGTTCGACCACGAGATCTCTGCCTTTTTCCCTGCCAATCTGGATTTCCTGGCTCTACAGGAAGTGTTTGACCACGGAGCGACGACTAGACTGCGGCGGCAGTTGCATCGCTACTTCCCCTACGTGCTGAGTGATGTTGGGCGGTACGGCTGGAAAGGCTGCTGCTCAAGGTTCAAGTTCCTGAACAGTGGGCTGATGCTGGCCAGCCGCTACCCGATTTTGGATGCACGGTACGAGTGCTACCCCAATGGGAAAGGAGAGGATGCACTGGCAGCTAAGGGGGCTCTGTTTGCCAAGGTAAGAAATTGTACTACTCTCTCTACCTACTCTTACACTTTAAATGTACTGAAGCACAATGCCAATTCTGGTCATATTTTTAAGAGTTTGCCATTTTAGGAGAATGCTTATTTGCTTTCTTGCCAAGAGTTGGATGAGAATATTGATTTCACTGTCATATCCATGTTCCATTCAACATGGAACAAGGTCCAGAAGATTATTAGCTTAGCTTAGTATTAAGACTGGAAATGGGCAAACAAATACTCTGGCTCTGTCCCGTAAAACTTGTTGACGCAACCTAACAGTGATAACAAAACTCCAGGAAGTCACAGCACCCAGCCAAGAAATAGAAAAGCACATAATCCCCACAGAAACCACAAACAGTGCAACTACCACCTACTTGGCATTTTTACCCTTTTTTGTGCAAATTAAACAAACTAGATACAATCTGTTTATGTGTGACCTTTAGAGGTGGTAGCAGGCAGATTTGTTTACCCATGGAAAGAGCCAGGCTGACTGTTTCCCACTGTCTTTATACTAAGCTAGGCTATCTCCTTGATGCATTCCCATATTGAACGGACAGACATGAAATGGTACTGATCTTCTCATTTATCTCTCAGCAAGAAAGCGAATAAACCCATTTCCAACAATTCCTTTAAAGAATGATCACCACACAGTTGGGAAGGCAATAACTTATTTTTTTCTTTTCTTGCAAGTAAAGCTTGGTAATATTATTTAAATTCTAACTACATTAAAAAAAATATGATTAATGCGCCAACAACTGCAGTCTAAAGTTTTGGGACAGACAGATTTTTTGTCATGTTGCCACGGTTTTACAAATAACTTTCAGAGCCAGTATCACTAAAAGGTCAGTGTGACCAGTTTAAGAAACTGAATAACTAATATTCTAGTTTATATTTAGACTGGGCTATTTTTGACCAGCCTCCAGGACTGCAATCTTGAATCAAAAGAATGAGAAAGCTTTCACTTGCAGATGTCACAGGAAACAAATAATTTCTTCCTCGTCTAATTTCATTTAAACTGAGCTGAAAAAGAGCTAAATGTCTCTGTGGGGCTAATTTTCCGCTTTTCCTGCAGCTTAAATGTGTCTATGCTCTGATCGCTGCTTGGTGCCATTATAGCCAAAAGCTAATCTTGTCATCTCTCATGCCACTATCTATAGCTTCGGCAAAGCGGTAATTGAATCTGCCCATTATGTCTTTTTATACTAAATTAACTTGTTATACATTTGTGAAAGAGAGTGTGAAAGAAGTACTGAGAGTCAGAGTTAAAATGACGTGCCAGCTGTCTGCATTAATTAGTGTAGATCTGTAGTACGGCAAAGGCATCATATTGGAATACATTTTCTTCCCACTGTAAAAATTTTGATACACCAGTATTTATCTGCTGTGTTTCATAGCCCATTTGATGCCCTCATATAAATAATGCCACTCAGTACACTATTCCCACAGTGCTGCAGTGGTGGAAAATCTGCAGATTGCTGACAGTTCTTGGTAAATACACTTACTTACACCCACATCCATTCACACATTACGCATCTGTCATTGTGGCGAGCCCTCGCACCACAGTAATTACAGAACACTCACAACCTTTCCACATCTCCCGCCGCTGTGTGGAAAAAGCAAAAAAACACACGCTGTCATGTGTTTTCAAGGTCTTCAGAATTATGTGTTCGTTAAGCAATTACCATCATTCCACATGTGCATTTATATGTTGTATTGAAAACACACCTATAACATGGCTCATATGATAATTTGCAACTGACATTTTCTGTTTACTGTAAATGTATAAAGTTCTCTTTGCTGTTTAAATGTATTTGTAATTACATTTTTTCTAAACACAGCTACCAAACGACTGTATGGACGCAACCAGTTTTGAGCAGTAAACACTTCATTTCCTGCATCCTGGTAAAATGTTCTGCACCAATTTATGGTGGAAATGTCTTTATCTATATCAAGGAAAACAAAATTCAGGTGATAGGTGACAATTCAAAATATAAAAATAGAATATTATGCAGCGCAGCTCTCAGGCATTCTGCGTCGCTTTCAAATATATATTCTCCTCCTCTCCATTCTGCACACATGTGGGCATGATTTAGTCTTCCCCCCTCTTTTGTCTCAGGAAGTAACGTCTTTAAATGTGCACGTGGCACCTATTCCTGGCAATGATGAACGATACGTGATGGCAACTTTTGCTCACATATCTAAAATTTACAGTAATTGTGAGTTTCTGTGATTGATTCGCTCAGCTGTGTGCCTGGTGAGTGGGCTTCACCACTGAGCTTTTTCAGTGGCTCAGGAATCATTAGTCTGCACGCAGGTCGGCTCCGTGATGTAGGGTCGGTAAACTAGTGCGACATTTTGCTTTTGTTAATATTTGTTGTACCACTGATGACTGTCTTTTCACATGTAGCCACTGAAAATGAGTTGTTCCAGTGCTCCACTGCCTAACAGTAACATCCTGACATGTTTCTCAATGCAGTCAGAATCGATGCGGGACAGTCCTCTAAGTTATGGACTCCATTACGCACTTTCAGATGGAATATAGATCACATGTAGATATGACAAGTCTTAATACACAGTGTATAAGGAAGCAGGATGGATTTATGACATGGCTACTAGTGAACTAATGTGGGCTACATGCAGTAGCCCACAGAGTGATGGGATTTCTACAGTGGCTACTGGTGTACTTTTCCCTGTTTGAGTTTGATTCATGATTCTTGCAACTGCAGTCCTTTCTATTCTGTATAATGAGAAAACACACACAGTTCTCCTTTGAGAGAAAAAGCAGTAGTGCACTGTGTAAAGACAACGTGCAATGAATCAGCGATGAAGCACGCAGTGGTTGTGTGTGTATTCCTCATTGTTTGTGTGTCAGTACCTGTATGTGTGTATGCCCCTGTGATGAGCGTTAAGATTGGAATCATTAATCAATGACATACTGTGACTGTCAGGATGTGAGTCTGGATCTGATCCAGTTCCTGCAGGGATGAATTCGCCTTATGTGACCTGGTTCTGTTGACAGGTACCTGTATGTGTGTATGTGTATGGGCATCTATTTGTTTGTGTGCGTACATGCCCTTACATAAACTAGATCTAATAAAGACACACTCTTTCACAGCTTGCATGCTGACAGTCTCATCCTGTTAGCCCTGCTGCCTGCTGACTGTCACTGCAGCTGACAAGCTGGCCTCACATCCGTTTCACCGCCTCCTTGTATATGAGGTCACTCCTGACAAGCTGGCTATCAGCCAGCTGGCAGGTACATGTCTTAATGTAAGCTGCTTATGCTCCCCTAACTGACAGAAGGAAACCGAACAATGCTAAACAAAAATTACTCTCATTAATGCCAGAATATCGTTATTCAGACTGCAGCAAGACCCGCAACTCTCTCGATCCAGCATGACAGTCTGCAGTGGTGGAACATAACTAAGTACATTTTCTCAAGTACTTACATTCATATTCGAGGTATTGCACTTTACTTGAGTATTTCCATCCAATGCTTTTATGCATTACATCTCAGAGGCGAATTACTTTTGACTCCACCACTATGTTTGTCTGACAGCTTTAATTACTTTTCAGATTCTCTCCCAATTTGAGAAAATCCTCCTACTTTTAAGCTAAATAAACTATAGTACTTTAATTTAATTTTTAAAAAGAATTTTAAAAAAGAATGAACTGGAAAATGCATGGTATGTATGCCTGTAATGGACTGTGGATTAAGCTAGGCAACAGTATATAAAGTATTACAGTACAACCCCAACAACTACAGCAGTAAAATTCAACCTACATATGAATGCAAACGTAATTTTAATTCAAAACACTTCATATATATTAGCATAACACTGACAGGGACCTTATCTGCATAATGAGAGCATTTACTTGTGATACTTTTGAAAGACGCTGGTGTAGGTAGCCGATATGTTTGACCCAACTCATCTGTTTGGGGCCTCACTGAATACTGTAGTAAACACAACTTTTATAACTTTATTCACTGATTTTGATGAAACAGCGTCATTTTTTATAGATAGACAGATAGATTTGAAGTAATCGCTAACTGGGGAGATGGTACCACTGACTCCTGGTTTTGGTCTGTCATTCACTAATAGCTGATGTTGTCTGTTTCCAGTGTTTCCCAGATATAGTGTTTCCCACAGCTGTTGCACGTGTGTGTTAACACGTGTGTGGTAACATGTTGCATACATGCTGTCGTTGCAGACTGAAATGCTCATTGGGAGATTTTGAATGGGTCCAATACACGAGTGGCTGAATGATACATTATGACCTAAAAATCCACATCCTAATAACAGTTAACTAGATAGTTATTGAAGATTGCTGTAAGATCAATTTAAGGTTGGCAGTACATTCATAATTCCATAAATGGTGTTTACTGTCCAGCCTTGATCCCAACACAAGTTGACATGGAAATGTCTTCACAGGTCAGTGTTTTCTGAAGTGGAATAGCATCACTATCAAATATCCAAGCAAGTTAATCAAGCGTGTCATAGTTCAAATGGACATTTGAGGAGCTGTTGGAGCCACTTTGTGTGCCATGCTCTCAACCATCAATAGTGACCAAGCTTTTAGAGCCACTCTGTTTATTTCTTGGTACTGTATGCTCGGTTCAGACTGCGTGTTGTTGTTCTCATCAATGGAACAGCGTTCAGCATTGGCTTTTCTAGCCATTCCTTTTAACCCATGATGCCCAGCCAGCTGCAGTGCCTTTGATGTGCCTTTGATGTGCCATTCCTTACCCCTCTCCATCCTCCAAAGGTCTTGGCAGCCTTCCAAGGCAGCATCTTGTTGCGAACCCTTGTTTTCCCTCCATGAACCTTTGGTCATTTTCCCTCATTACTACTTGAATCTCCAGCTTGCCTTGCCGCCAGCTGGGATGCATCTCATTAGATGCAGTTCATTTGATGTACCTGATGTTCACACAGCGTTTGTCTAGCAGCGACCAGATCCTGTGTTTGTTCTTTCATCTCAAACACAAAGACACTCAGTCAGAAGTCATTGTTAGAGAGATGATCCTTAAAATTCTTCCTTTTTTAATTTTGTGTTGTTTGATACTCTAAGAACTCATTACCATGTTGTTTTTGCACTTTCTTTCGTATGTAACGCCATCTTCCATGGATTTTCCGTTGGTGAGGTTCCCATAGGTCACACTTGTTTCTTTGTCTGGTTAACCATGATAGCTATGAATGTTAATGCTAACTTCTAAGTTTTTCTATTTATTTCAAACACCCTCATTGCATTACATTTATTCATTTGATCCAAAGCGACTTACAATTGCTATATGTCAGAGGTTGCAAACCTCTGGAGCATGTGTCTTATCCACAGTGCCACCACCCCTCAAATCATATAACTGCTTGTGCCATGTCAAAGAGCTAGCCTGTAAAAACATTTCATACATACTGCACACAAAAAACAGAGTTGACAATTCCCTCACAAAACCTGGTATTTATTTAAAAAAGAACCAGGATTAACAATATGCAAACTAACACACACCTCAGATCAAGCCAAGTGTGATATGATACAATTGAAATGAATAATAAGTTTAGAGACAATATCTAGCATGTAACGTTTTTCCTGTCGGTTGTTAGCTAGTTTCAGTGAGCATGCTGTATATGATGTTTTGACCACACACCATTTACTGAAACTTGATATTTCAGTAGAGTGTCTTCTGAGGACACACATGAAACATTTTGTGTGGGATAAGAAAATTATCGCTACCCAAGGGATCAATCATTAACTATTAAAATAAAATGCCAACGTAGAACGTAGTGTGTCTTTATTTAGCAACGTGATCGTTAAAGGGAGAGAAAGTGATCCCGCATAAGGTTTGTTGATATTTTAACTCAACTGCCAAACAAATATACCCTTCCCCTTCGGTGCTCCCTCCTAAGCTCCGCCCCCCACATTTAAAATCTCAGAGGTTTCTCCAGCATTACAACGCCTTCGCCCTTGCCTGGTAACACAACTTTCTTCTCTGTTTATACTCTTTAGCCCTTTTCCTCTTTGGCTGTTTCTCAGCCATCTCTCCTTCATCACGGAGCCTGGAGTCCAGCACATGCGACCATGTGCCAGTGTACTGTAGTTTGCTTCACACCTGTAATTAATGTTTGCGTTTTTGTTAACTGTAAGTACAACCTTTTCCTGAGTGTTCCACATAACCATGGTTACCCAACATGTTACCTAAACATACCTTAACTTTTCCATTAGCTTAATCAAATGTAAGTTACTATGTTACGTGGAAAGTGAAAATATTGCTTTTTGTTTTTACATAACATTATTGAACATTATTTAGGGTTTTGCATAATCAATCAATATTGCTGTTAATGTCTGGCAGTGGGGTTGATCTGAGAATGTTCATATTTTTCTGACATCACATTGACAGGTTTAATCATGAGGGTTACATTATGTTTTTCTTATTTACTTTATTTCAGTTCAGGTTACTTTGGCCTGGCACACAATTTGTTCATTACATGAACCCATGATGTCAATAGTCTACCTCCAACCATTCTCTGCTGCCAACCATTGTTTCCAGACTGGTTCATTTCAATTATTTATGTACACTGAACAAAATTATAAACACAACACTTGTTTTTGCCCCCATTCATCATGAGATGAACTCAAAGATCTAATACTTTCTCTAAGTACACAAAAGGCCAATTTCTCTCAAATATTGTTCACAAATCTGTCAAAATCTGTGTTAGTGAGCACTTCTCCTTTGCTGAGATAATCCACCCACCTCACAGGTGTGTCATATCAAGATGCTGATCAGACAGCATGGGAAAATGTGATTTTATAATTTTTTTCAGTGTATTTAAACTATTCATAAAACTGTTTTTCTAAATCTATCTTGGGGCACGCACACGTTCTCATAATTTCCCTGTGGATGTATTTACCTGGAGAGCAGCAGCAGGTCAGCAACATAAATCTGAATTGTCTCTTGTGGAGAAGTGACATGCGCGCGCAAGAGAGAGCGAGAGAGAGAGAGAGAGAGAGTGAGAGAGAATTTTAATTATAAAATGTTTCCCTAAAGAGAAAGCCAGCACTGGCTCTGTAATTAAAGCTTTTCAGTCTCAACATTTATCCCCTCTTATAATTATTTCAAACTACTAAGTGCATGGTTGAAGAGTGTGTGTGTGTGTGTGTGTGTGTGTGTGTGTGTGTGTGTGTGTGTGTGTGTGTGTGTGTGTGTGTGTGTGTGT